>KN837590.1:10593-25209 GCA_000827215.1 Sphaerobolus stellatus SS14 | reverse complement strand
TCCTCCCATGTCGCAGTCACCATCACCAACGTCGTCTGCCGCCCTGCCCCCATGCGAACATCCTCCGTCGCCTCCAACCGCTCCTCCAAATCATCCAGGGCCAGCTCCCCCGGAAGCAGCGCCGGGCGCTCCAAGAAAGGCGTCCCGATGCTCACATGCGAGTCGACCTCCTCCGTGTCGCTGGGCCAGGATGAACGACTGATGCACACCCCGTGGAGCTCAGAAGACGACGACGATGAATCAGACGACGATGACGACGAAGTAAACCTCTCGCGGATCCTCATCCCCGCCAAGAGACAACACAGCATCCGCAGCCTCCGCACCGTCCTCTTCCAACATCAACAGCGCCGCTCCCCCATCATCGCCAGACCCCAACGGCGCAAATCCTCCTTAAACCCCTCCCGCGACCGCCCCCGCTCCCCCAGCCCCACAAACGAGAACACCAACTCGTATGCCTACGCATACGCCGCGTACTCCCCGTCCTCCTCCCCGGACGCGACGCCCCGCCCGCATCGGTATAAGCGCCACGATCAGAGTTCGTTGCCTGCGCGGATAACGAGAGAGCAGCCGCTGCACGAGGAACCTGCGAGCATTTCCTCGAGGAGGAGTGGGTCGACATCGACAACGGGGCTGGATACGGATGGGGGCGAAGAGGGACATTGGGACTCGGGCGAGTTTATGCATGCGCGGGTGAAGAGGCGAAGGAGCGGGCTGCCGAAGGGGTGGTCGGCGTGGGGGAAGTGAACCCGCGGTGTCGCCTCTAGGTGCTTGTTTTCTCTCTTCGTCTCGCTTCGCATTTCACTGGCTGTCTTGTTGTCCTTGTCTTTGTTGCTCTTTTTCATCGCATGCTCATCATCATCATTATGCATCATCTCGTCCATCCTCGCATTTGCATTATGCATCACCCTTACTACGTACTTATACCACCTCCTCCTTTCCGTTCATCTCCATCCATCCGTCCATCCATGCCCTCCTACTCTTTCCTCTTCCCACGTACGCTCTCCCCTCCTCCTTCCTCCTCCACACGTACGCTTTCCCCTCCACCCTCCTACACACGCTTCCCCTGTCCTCCCCAACACACGCCCCGACCCGATCCGAACGAAAACGAAAACGACCGAAGAAACGACAAACGAACGAACATCAACGACCCAAAAGAAGATTGTATGCACTACAATGGAACGACACTTTATTTTCACTTTTACGCATGGACGACTTCATGGACGCGCACAGACGACCCATATTGAAGAAAGAAAATCATTATAAGAAAACCCTTAATATTAATACGCTGGACTGGACATCCAGATGGGATGGGTCGCATTGCGCGCAAAAATTCGCTTTCGCTACCTTGATTTGGTTATTGGATTATCTGTGTGCGTCCCTCCCCCTCTCTTCCATTTTGGATCTCATACTCATACGTCCCATCAGATTGCTTCATCCACGCATCCGCATCAGACATACTTTTATCACGCAAAAAAACCATTTAATCAATTATAATACTTCGCTTTCGCCTCAACGCTCATGGACGACGACGGTACCGAAGCGAGTCCCCGAGTGAGCTGTAGACTCTCCTGCCTGAGGCGGGGTTGAGTTTGATACTGTGTTTTCACTCCTCCTTTTGGCGCCGCTTCGTCAGGACTTAGGATATAACGCGGTTTCTCTCCCAGTAGGACTGGGATCGATGGAGCCTCGTTACCTGCCTCCTCGGACGTTACTTTTCACCTTTCCCTTCCTTCCTATAAAATACTACTTAAAGGATGTCGTGGTTCTGTATCATATGGTATACTTTTTTTCTTCGTCAAGGCTTTTTGTATCGTGTACATACATATTCTTTGTTGTTCGTTTGCTTTTTGTTTTTGTTTCTGGTGTAGGGGTTGATGTAGAGTAGGACGCATGGTTGGCAGAAGGAATGAATGAAATGAAAGAAGAAAGTTAATAAACAGTTTTAACTACTTTTTTTTTTGGTGGGAGGACTTGAGGGATTGGACTTAGACTTGGAACTGGGAATTCAGGTGTTACACTTGGTAGGTTGGGCTGATGTGATGGTGGGTTGGGGTTAACGTTAAGCTTCGACCGTTCAACTGTCAACGGTACATATTGTAACTTCCCGTTTATTTGGGCGGGTAGGCAGATAGACAGGCAGGTTGTAGACAGGATCAGGGGTGTTTGGCAGCACTGGCAGCTACCACTATGGAAGATGTCTACTACGGGCCTTCGGAGGGTGCCTGCATATGTAAATTCATTAAACTCGAGGAAATAATGCGCATAAAATAGGAGGGGCCGATGATGCGCATGACGTGAACGTTTGAATTTTTAAACCGCACGATTCGTTTTGGAGCATGGTCTCCTAAATGTCGACTTCATATCTTCACGCTCACCCTTTTCCTTATCTTATCTTCGTTGCCTTATTTTCATTATCTTTTAATCTTACTTTCCTGGTGGCCTGATGCTCCTAGAAATCGTACGATGCGATACGACTCCACAGTGGAACGTGGCTCCTAAATGTCTTCCAAAGTTTGCAACGTTCGACCTCGAGTTAGGCTTCTTTGCACTGCTCTGGAGTCTACGGCGCTGACATTCCTTATGCAAATCTGACTGGGCTCATTAGAATCATTGCTTTTGCCATTGCTGCATCGAAGGTAATAGCTTCTTGCACTGCTAGTCTGACGTTCATAGCTTTTCCTAACGCCCTTTTACAGTCCCCATCGCCGCTCGCGTTCCTCCCAAAAAAAAAATTTCTCTTACTCACGCCTCTACTAACTTCGCCTCCGATTCCTCTGAAACGTATTATTAAGGGTATGTATAAATACACGCTGCAACGCGCAGAGTCAGAGGCAGGCTCCGTTCGGTTAATCCATCAACCCACCCACGACCACCGACCACCGATCCGTCTAGCTCGGATTTGGTATTTGCGGCCTCCAGGGCTGTTTTAAATTTACTAGTCGGATCCACGCGGGCATTACATCAACTTTACTACCGTGCGTATTGCTTACTATTACATTACTATAACACGGGGTATTACATATTGCTATGCGACTTGAATGTGGGTTACCTCGGCTTTAAGTCGGCTGGCGGGTTTAATGGGGTTGACCGCTTCAATGTGGTTATGGTCACGGTATGATTAGGGTTTGAATTCCAATGATATGGAAATTGGAATTGCAAGCATTCTATTGTTCGGGCCAATGTCCATTGTTAATGCAAAGGTACGTGACTACGTACGTCCAACATCATGACAATGGCATGCCTACACGCTGAAAACATACTCTCAGGGCCTTATTCTTTTGCAGGCGATTTCCCTTCCTTTTGGGATGGAATAAAACACGGTATGGTCTTTGCATGTCATATTTCTTTTTCCGCGCATTTTCCTTGTGATGCTGCGTTGCACCTCCGTTTACGGTGTACCTGAAGCTGCTAGCTGCCAGCGCGAGGTACCCGTGGGTCGTGCGGAAAGTTCCGAGTCGTTCTCCACCCCTTCCACCCCCTTCCCGCCCAGTGTGCCTATGAGTAAGCTCCTAATTTGTTATTTTATTTATTTGCTATGTGGTTAGGGTCAGGGTTTGACTTTTGAGTTCGATGCCATTTCGTGACTTTGTCTGTTGGCAACTGTTTTTCGATGCAGCCGACTCCGTTTACGGACCCAGATACTTTCTTGAAATCTTACATCCCCTTTGTCGGATTGATCTCTTAAGAAAGAAAGAAGAAAAACGCCCACAATGCATATTATTTTCACCGATCCCCTCTGGCATCTGCAGACCCCACGTGGCACGCACAAGTTCCGAACTGAGAACTTATGTCTATACTCAAGCCGGACCAGTGACAGCTTATATACTAATAGCTTACTATTTGCTTATTGGTTTGTGTTTACATCTGTTTGCATTTGATGTATTTTGATTTGATATACCTATTTAGGGATTAAGCAACACGCTTCCCGCCCCGTCATTCGTTAATGACACCCACCATCAACTATCACTCATCACTGCATCAGTCCCTCAGGCTATCTCAGGTTCAGGCTCCCACGTAGCCGGTAGCCTATGATCCGCGCACGCTATATTTAGTTTAGTTTATCATGTGTTTGCGTTTAGGTTTTGTTTAAGGTTTAGGTTTGCAGGCGCTCGATGACAGCTGTGACTGCAATTGACAGGAAATTGACATCGCGCCTACTTGAAGGATAAGTAGCACCTCATATATAAGTATTTTCTTGTACGTTTACCGGACCATTAAATCTTTTTTTCAGGCTGGACCTCTTAGCAAAAAAATTCCGACAGACTAATACTATGCATACGAAAATCATTCAATCCTGGTCCCCTCTGGTATTCAGCGTAGCAACACGCAAAGTTCCGAGCTCCCCTTACTGTCTACATAGGGCTATACGCTGTACCCCTACGAGCCATTGACAGCTCACTGTTTGCTTTTATACCATACCACTGTACCACTACTTGAGCCTGGGTTTGATTTAAACTCAAAGTAATTTCTTTAGGGTTTAAGCAACAGGTTCCCGCGATGTCATTCGCCAGCGTCGTCCATCAACCATCAGAATTCATCATGTCTGCAGCTCCATCAGTCCCTCAGGCTCAGGTTCACATGCGCTGCGCTCTGCCTGCCAATGATCCGCGCCCGTCTCATCTCTCCTCTATTGATTCAATCCCTTGATATCTAATATCGAATAGATAATTGAAGGGACGGGGATTGGACGGGATTGTAAGTAATCAATGTAGGTAATGTGGTGGGTTTGATAGGCTCGGGGTTTGTTAAACCGTTCTGCTTACACTTACGTGGATGAATTTACAGATGTCCGTTTGACTTCAATTGGCCGGTATGAATAGAGCTGAAATTGGATGTCAACTGCTTAGGCATGAATGTCAGAATGCTGAGGACGGGGGAGTTGATTGTTAGTAAGTACTGCTCTAATTTGATTTGGGTGCGTCGTGATTCACTTACGGTTGTTGGAATTTAGGTACTTGCTATGTAGGCTTGAGCTTGAGAGGTCAGTTGTATTTAGATTCACGCGGATAGGCTCGCTGATGACCTCATCGGGTACATAGTAGGTGGACTGCTAATGTCAAGAAATTAGATTAATTACTCACTCGAGCCTTTACACAGTGACACTAGATAATCTTCAAGGTTAAAGATATAGGATAAATAAGGCTTAATACTTAATCATTCAGTGTCAAGCTTCAAGGCTGAGTATTTGTCAACCGTGACGCCCATTGAATGTCTGTACTAACGCCAATGCCAATGCATGTGTGTATAAATGAGGCGAAGACGCTGGTGAGCGCAGTCTTGCAGATCGGAGTCGTTTGATGCTTATAGACAACTGTTTGGATGAAAGGAAAGATGGGATGGCGTTTGGCTTCTTCCGGGGGCTTTTGGATTTTTTGGATTCATCAGCCATGATGACATCTATGCCAGAAGCCAGTCGCCATCATATGATTTTAACGTCTTGACTAAGGCTCTGAATCATATATCTCAGCTCAGACTACAGTATTAGACTTTAATAATAACCCTCTGAGCGCAGCCGTAGCCTTTGTCAGTCTGTGGCTTGAAACTGAGTGACAGGAAAGTCAGGCTACAGCCTGAGTGCCAGAAATAGGCTGACCTCATCGCATCCCTCTGAAAGGGCGCCTTTCATATTTCAAAGTTCGTTTGCCTGACAATAATAACGCCTAATCATATTTACGCACTCAAGTGAGGTGAGGATACATGCTGGCGTATTAGCCTGATGAACTTGCCAAAGTACATAGCTGATGCTGGCCAAAATATCATTGTCCCGTGTCTACTAGACCTCATTGGATGAAATTACTGATGAGGGAATATTCGATACAGCGCTGGAAAGGACTCCAGGTGGCGCGATTGCAGCCAGCAAAAATAATAATACAATACACCTCAAGGAGGCGAGCTGGTTTGATTGAGTATATGCTGCCATCATTGTCAATGGATGATAATATCTGAGAAGAAATTTAGCATACCTCGGAGAGCTCTTCGGGTTTTTGTGGCTGACAATAATCTGTCTGCTGACAGAATATTCAAAATCAAACATTGAAACCAGTATCATGATTAATGTTAAAGTATGTACACTGACAAGCTATTCCAGACGAAAAAATGAGGCGAGGACGCAAGTGAGTATATCAATGTTCGATGTAGGGGATGTATGCGTTTCAGAAACCAGTTTGCTTAGAGTCACTATGTTGCAATGGACGCAAATAAATGTTCTGTCTGAACTGCATTAATTGTGCTCCGAAGTGAACCTTCAGAGAGAGGAATTACAAACGTACCCATCTCCGATTTTATGACGAAAAATCGTTTCAAGCACAGAATTACCGCCCATCCGAGGCCACTTAACAGATATCGAACTAAATCCCCTGACTGCGAACGTCAAGGGTCAGGCATTTCTTGATTGACACTGTAGAACCCCTAATCACTTGAAGGGAGGATTTAACATACATAGTTTTTATCGGGTTTTAAATGATTCCTCCCAAACAAAAATTCGTCCAGAGCATATAAAGGTCCAGCTTCCCTGATATTTTCCATATACTTCGTTTTCGCCAAATTCGCGCCGGTCGCTTCTTCACTACTTTTTAATTCTCAAGAGTATTTTCCACTACATTAAACTTTCCATCCATTTCATTATGGTCCAAATGGCTCTGAAGTTCCTCTTCTCTTTCGGTCTTATTCTTGCCTTGTGGGTCCCTCCATTGCTGTACCCGCTCCCAGGGGAGGAATCAGCGGAGGAGGTAAAAAGAGGCAGTCTCTCCTTAGGAGAAACTGGCGGAAAGCCCTCTGTTAGTTCAGTTTATCAATATCCTAATCGTATGCATGGTTACCTACGAAACTCATTTGAGACTTATGGTGGTCAATCATCTGGCTCTGGTATCCTTAGGCAAGTTGCTGGTATTTTGGGTCATTTATTTGGCAACGGGGACAATAGTGATCAATCACAAACATCTACTGTTCAACCTACGCAGACATCGACAATTATACTTTCCCCGTTACCTCTTTCCCCCTTAGAAACAGTCCAAAGCTCCACTTCCACGGAAACTGAGACAGTTAGTGACGAATCGCAGACGACCATCTCCTCGAGCGTTCAACCTACACAGGCGTCAGAAGTTATGCCCACCCCATTCTCCGACGTTTCCTCGCCCTTGGAGGCAATCGATCCAGTCCAGAATACCACTGCCGTCTCGGGCATTCAGGCAGACGTCGAGGACGCTGATGAAGCAGATGGAGACTCGATGGAACTAGTGAGAAGATATAGATAGTATATACCGGGTATATTTTAGTAATAGTCGTTTCTCCCTACTGTGACTGGCACGGACTCCGGCTTTATGTTAGAAATTGAATTTGAATTCACTCTAGAATCTTATTTTTTCCCTTCATCCCTGGTTAAGAGATGACTGGAAGATACTTAACAAAAAAGAGATCAGATTATTGGTTCATACGGATGGATAAATCAAACTCATCGAGTGATGACTAGCACCTGGATAATTTAAAACACAAGCACGGGCGTCCATATCGATACGGGGCTCCGTAGTTTGACAAGACCGAAGGTGAAGCCCTGATTGTCAGTCAGATGTTGATTAGATGAGAGACAGGCTAATGAGAAAATCTGTCAACTAGATCCAGTCTGAACGATGCGGATTTATTGCGGGAAGCTCTGACTAGTTTAGGAATAGTTCGGCTGGCTCCGTTGAGCTTGACAGGCGCACCACTTAGGAAGCTTAAGGGGAATCATCGCCCTAAAAAAATTGGTACGAAAAGGAGAGAGAAGTGAACGTGCATTGGTGTGTCCAAATTAGGCGTGAGTGGTAATATTGATGCGGATAGCGGACTCGGGCGGAAAGACATTATTTCGTTCAACATCAATCGATGCCTTTAAACACATGTCTAGTGAGCCAAGTTGAAAGCAGGTTGAAGCATATGAATACCTTAGTGTGTAGAATAAATATGTTCTTTCAGCTTCGCACCATGTGAATACTGGATTTTGAGAGAACATCCTGTAAAGAAGGACTGTAAAGGTTCACAATATATTGGGAGAACTTGGCTAAGTGATCTATATGTTTTTTAGTGGCGTTTTACGTAACAACGAAATTTAGTTCATTCTCCAAAGCCTTCTCAGACTGGGGTGAAAGCTCCATAAATTTGAAAATTCAGGAAAATCAAACCGTGGAAAAGAACGGGAGGGTCAGAGAACGATATACTGTGGCGTGCATGCGGGTCATATGAATATCAACTGGAAACAAAAATAAAATAAAATAAGTAAAATATTTTGGAATCTCTGCAATCCATTTATCCATCAGTTTCGTAGCTATATCTGAAGTCATCCAGCCATATTCCGAGAGCTCGGCAAGCGCGAACTTGGACGCGAGGAAATTAGGATTTTCTTGAAGAGAGCGATTCGCAGTTTAGAATGGTTTGACATGTTAAGGGAGTCCCGGGCCACATATGGCCTGATCAACGCCAAATACGGAAATACCAGAAATACCGCCGCTTATTTCGGGAATGTGGCGTGGCACCCAGTATCCCGGCGCTATTCTACGCTGTCACTGTGTGACAGTGACGTTATGGCTTCGACGGCTCGCCAGTTCAAACTCCGTCCCCAGGCATCAAATGCCAGTGCGCTTCTGCCAAGCTTCTGCCAGTCTCTGTTCTTTCCACCGTTCAAGTCCAGCTCTTAAATGAGCGGTATAATTAAGGACACATGGCCAGATCTAGCGGAATCACAAATATGATGAAGAGACCATCAAATCTTCGTGCAAAACTGAAGGTTACAGCCCTCGACCCAGGTACCATCCTCAGTGGGTAGGATCTTGGCTTGCTAGCCGCAAGAAACCAATTAACTGTGAAGATTCTCTTGTTGCAACGGTAAATAGTTGTTATTATTTGTTGTTTTTCCTACTTACGTAACAAAACATTGCGGCATAAAGGAAAGATCTTGGATGCCGTTCGCACCTGTGACAACGTCAAAGTTATCCCGAAGAAAGTCAAAACGAATACAGAAGAAATTGCCGTTGGACGCTACTTTTCTTCTCCTTTGCTTAGACAGGATCCGCGGAACCATTGCGTGCCTATATTTGATGTGATTCCTCTCCCGGAGACTGACGAAGAGACATTAATAGTCATACCATTCCTTAGACAATTTTCAGACCCACCTTTCGAATTTAAAAGCGAGTATCTTGAAATAGTAACTCAACTTCTTGAGGTTGGTATCTGTCCATGTATTACTCCCGCTTGCCCTGACTCTAGTTGCAGGGATTGATGTTCATGCATGAGCACAATGCATCACACATGTAAGTGACACCCATTTCATGTACGAGCGATAATTGTGCTAAATAAAACTCTAGGGATGCTTGTTTTTTTTAAATATCGCGATGGATGCTTCGCAATTGATACCCAGAGGCTTTCATTTTATCTCGCAATATACCCACGGTGCCAGAAAAGGCGTTTTTGAGTTCAAAGACCGTCGGGATGTTGCGCCGGTTCTTTACTATTTTATTAATTTTGACCTTGTGTCAAAATTCTCGGGTTACGAAAAACATGAATGCTTTACTGGACGGGTAAGTCAGGACCGAACGGTTCCAGAATTTTCGGATACGATTCCTTGGGATCCCTTTAAAGTTGATATATATCAATTAGGCGGCGTTTTTGCTGAGATAGAATCCGTGAGTATTCTTTTTTCTGTTGAGACGAATGATTCTATTTGATATAATAGCCATAGTTATATGTTGGCCTTGAATTCCTTCATCCCTTATTGGAGTCTATGAGGCAGCCAGATCCAACACAATGTCCAGATGCTCGAGCAGCATTTGAACATTTTTCAGAACCTTGTCTCTGCTTTGACTCCTGAGGAGCTGATTAATACGGTATGGCATCACCGTGATGGGGATATGGGTCAGAATAAGTGGTATAGGCCACATCCCAAACGCAGGCCATTGAAGTCATTACTCAACAGATTGACTGGGCATCTTAGTAAGCCATTATCTTGTTCTTTTCGGTTTAATATCTTAGTGTGATCTTTAGGGGGGGGATATGACAATATTTAATTAATATTGTGCATTTGGTAGCTTGAGGGTTTCTCTTCTTTTTTTTTCTTTTCTTGACAGACATTCAGCTCTTTATCTAGAACTTTGGCAATTCAGGTTGGCCCATGCAGTTACAGCTGTTTTCAGTACATTAGGCAGACTCCCATGATCACATGATGTTCTCAAAAAATAATGCTTTGCAAACATTTTACAATAGCTCCTCAACCACTTCAATTTAAGATTAGGAAATTTGTAGTATTGGATATTCAATACTGGGAAAGAAGCACCTCTATTAAAATTTTCCTAATATACAACCAATTCTGTTCATTAAAAAATGGCTTGAAATCTGCTCCTGGGTCTCTCCTGCATGAATAGGTGGATGTTAAGATACACAAATTAGTCTAAAAATCATCTAAAATATAAATATATGAATTGGAAACTCCGCCCTACCTCAATGTAACCACAGGCTTTGAAGACAAGGTTCCAGGCATGGGCTTGACCGCTATAATGTGGAGAATGTTAGAGGCCCTCAACATTCTATTGTAGAAAGGCAAGAGACCAGGCAGGTTGGAAATGAATCAAAATTTGGTGAATATTTTTGTATTGAGAATGGAGCTCCCTTCCGTATCAATGTTTGCTGGAAGCAAACAAGAGTCTGTCAGCACGCTGTGGAGGATCGATACTGCATGACAGCACATTAAGAGTCGATGAATTGAACAAGAATAACCTACCAATTCCTTAATTCAGGAAGTTTGTTTGATCATGTGAACTTCCAGTGGCACCGTGCCTGGTGTATATACCTTCCAGATATATATACGAAAAAAAGAATCATATACTTCGGCACCTGTATGGTATACAAATTGTGGGCCGAACGCTTCCGAAGGCAACTTCAATCTTCGAACGGTGCTTGTGTCGTCATCCATTCCGATATGGAGAAACAGCCTCGATCGATTGGGGGAATCTTCATATGATGATTATCGAAACGTACGACATAAAATGTAGGACGAATCGCGGATTACTTACAATGAAAGATCGATACAAAGCCGGTATAATAAGACTCCGGATGAAGGTCCGCTAATGAACGGAGAAATTCAGTGTCGTTTTCGGGATAAAAGACATAAGTAATGCACATATTGAGTCTTTTACTAGACAATGTAAATGGTGATAGATAACCGGCCCAGGCTTTGCAATGAACGACGAGTATGAACACGATTATAAACTTCGTCCGAGAACCTGATCCATAAGTGAACAAGAACTGAAGACCCCGCAAAGCAGACATAGTTACGCACATAGTAAGGGGCCAAGAATGAAGGTATTTGAATTTTGGGCATAAATTCGCTAGCAGAATGTGCGAGGTGCAACAAGAGCCGGAGGCGAGGTAAAGCTTCGTTTCCCTTACAACTTCAAGTTTGAGAGATACGGTGCTATACAGGACAATTGAGATGCTTTATGAGGCTGTATACGCCTCTAATAACGGTATAGGGAAACATTCGGTGGAGGATGAGGGTGATATCCGAGCGCCGGTGTGATCGAGCGTGGAGTCAGACTGGGTCCGTGCGCGAGGAAACTAGAATAAGGTTCAACGCCACATCACGTGAAGCACGTGAGGAGAGGAGATAGGTTACCAGCCACCTTCCGACTTCCCATCATCAACATATTAACGGAGAATTGATCATATTTCGAAGGGCGCTGAACGGAGGGCGCTGAACCTCCCTTCTCTGCAGCAGTTTCCTGAAACGTTCTAGTCAGTCAGGCACGTCGTGCATGCGCACGATGCCCATCTTTCAGGTACAGCCGTCACACCTTACACTATTTCTATCAGTTTTCTCGATTTCCTCCGTTCTTTACCTACTTAACTCGGTACTACTAGTTATTCCAAGTCAAAATGTATCACCTTTTCTCCACTCTTGTAGCCGCGGCTATCCTTGGTGGTGTTCACGCTGCTGTTCCTAAGTACGTCGTTTCTTCAGACATATATTCAGTGCACGCTTGACCTATAGATCTCGTTAATAGCATCGGTGACTTCTTTCAGCTCCAGCTTCGATCCCGGGGCAACTTCCCGCGAACCCCGTGTGCTACAGTCTTCAATGCAGCCAATGGCTCTGCAGTCGTCATTGAAGATTGCTCCGCCGCAACTCAACAGCGTGGATTCCAAGTCCTAAACACTGTTTCGCTCCAGCCGGGTCAATTTCGTATCTTCAACTCATTTTGTCTCGAAGCTACCGAGGATTTTAACGGAGCGAAAGTGATGATCAACTCGTGTGTTGACGGAAATCCGAATCAACTTTGGCTTTTTAACACGGGCGGACAGATTCAGTGGGGCGGAGACCTCCAGAGGTGTCTTGATTTAACCGATGGAATTTTGGACAATGGGAATCAGGTATAACATCCACGACACTAAATTATAGCGGACAATCTGATTATATTATTCTATAGCTTCAAATCTGGGATTGTAACCAGATGAATAACAACCCGAATCAACAGTGGACCTCAGCGCCTCTAGCAGAGTAAGTCCTTATTATAAGGAGAATAACAATATATGATTTAGAATTAAACTTCATCAGCCCAGTCAGTGAAATCGTCAACACCGGAACCGGAGAATGTACGTATACCACTCAAACTGAGATTGCAAACGATACTAATTACCAATATCCTTCTAGCTTCCCTTTGCATGGCCGCCGACAGCTCTGACAACGGTGCACCCGTCTTCGCTGCTCCCTGCAGTGACACCACCTCCAGGAAAGTCTGGTTCAACCCACAACCCGGCAATGGAAACTCTGGCAGCTACAGGCTCGCCTTCGGTGACGATGGTGCTGGTCCCGTTAAGTGCCTCGACGTCACCGACGGTGTCGACGCACCAGGAACTAGGTTGCAACTCTGGGATTGCACCGGTGGCCCTAACCAACAATTCCTCCCCACCGCCACCATCAGATGGGACGGTATTCCCCAGGACTTCCCCAAGTGCGTTGATTTGACGGATGGCGTCACTACACGTGGAAACCAGGTACGTCCTGAAATAAATACTTTGTGACTTATATCTTTCTTTACTCATGCGATGAAATTTAGCTACAAATCTGGAACTGCACTGCTGGCAATGGAAACCAGCTCTGGATGCCTCTCCCTCCTAACCCCCAGACTGCCACCTAATTAACAAGAGTAGTCGTGACACAAGCGCGAAGACTAGAATGATTTAAAAATTTATATTAAATGTTATATATTCAATATTCAATATCCCTTCATTTGCCGGACTCTATACCTACAGTGGGTACGGTGGGCGAGCGTCGCCAGGTTGCCAATTTGATCGTTGCCGATTATTTGATGAATGTTGTGACATGAAACAGGATAGCTGAACTTTGCAATTTGACGATTGCCACCTCTTGCACCGTTCATCAACCAATCCTCTCTACCCCCCTTGTCTTTCATTTGGTCGGGGGGCTTTCGCCATCATCTAGCAAACTTTGCGCAAGTGTTCTTTCAAGCGAAGCTTGAACCTACAATGACATGCTGAACAGCGAGGTTCAACCGCTCGCCGTTCAGTATGATGTCATGTCCGGCAAACGAAGGTCTTTCTACCGTTTACGAACGGTATCAAGTCTAATTTTTGGTTCGCACTTAGCACGCGCGACTTACCCCAGCATGATTGAGGCATCAACTTGGCGCTCATCAACTCAAGTCTTGACCTGTAGCTCGCAACTGTTCACTATTCCAAGCTATACGCCTATTATTTAGCTTAAGATGAACTTATATACTCTACTAATGTGGTTTTCTATACTCCTGGTGTGTCCTTGACCCAGTAGGAGAATAACCCCTGGCTCCGGCGCTCGTGATCCCAATGCAGAAGCTCCTTCCCGGAAGGGACGAAATATACTTACATGAATCTTGTGAGTGATCTGAGGAGATATTATGAAATATATCAATACTATTAATATAACGTGGCATTAAGTGATCATATTTCGTGAAGGACAGTCGATGAAGTCGATGGAGGAGGTGTCACTAAATGTGACAATGGCATGTGACAATTGGAACTAGCCGTCGGAAAGTTCCTGAATTGATGGCATCATGGTTGATCACTTGGGCCTCAACAAACCCACCTCCTTCTATGTTGCAAGTGCTTAATGTTAGTTGCCCAAAAGTCCTGAGATTTAAAGTGCTGGATCATAGAACCATGAGAGTATTTTATTCTGTTCGTTTCCAGCGAATAAATAAAGGACATGGTACAGGGTACTCTGTGTTCCAAATATATTACGTCACAATCGCTAAGTGTGATTTCTGAATTAGACCTGATACTGTTCGTTAACCGTATCCTTCTCAACACAATGGACTTACAGAATGTCGCCAATAAAGTGTATTCGGACCCAAATTTTTTGGCTTGTGCCTAGAATTGATCTCAAATCTCCCTGGAATCACCGTGTCTGGTTCGTGATAATTCCAGTGTGACAGCTTGATTGTCACAATTTGTAGTATATTTAGCCTGCTTTTTATTGTGAGTATGCAAGGCAATTGTTACGGGCTGATCCTAACGAAGGGTTCCGAAGCGTGACCGAAGTAACGAACGAAGTCACACTAAAGAACGAAGGGTTAGAACCAAAGGACTTGGCTTCAA
>KN837589.1:4040-14579 GCA_000827215.1 Sphaerobolus stellatus SS14 | reverse complement strand
TAGTCTCTAATGAACGCCCCTTAGACAACATCTTGTTCAACCTCCCTTATGTAAAGGAGAGATACGAGATGACCTTGGAGGTGTGCGCATTGGTTAGCGATCTCAGGATCTTAGAAGATGGGGATGACGCCGAGATTGGTGAACGCGGTGTTAATTTGTCGGGAGGCCAGAAAGCTCGAGGTATGTGTATCTCTCACATGTATTCCGCCTTCTTATTGACACGACCACCAGTATCACTTGCAAGAGCTGTCTACTCGCGCGCTTCCATCCTACTTCTGGACGATGTACTGTCCGCTGTCGATGCCCATACCGCTCACCATCTGTTCGAGAGATGTTTACAAGGCGAATTGCTCCGCGGACGAACTGTTGTCCTTGTTTCTCACCATGTTCAGCTTTGCTCTCCGGGTGCTGCATACGTCGTTGCTCTGGACAACGGTCGTGTCTCCTATGCTGGTGATAGTCAGACATTCCGTGCTTCCGGCGTCATGGATGGTTTAGTACAGACCGATTCGGCAGCAGACTCCAAGGAGCCTGAGACCCCTGCTATAGAACTCGAGATAGCGAAGGTGCTTCGTGAAGATGAACCCGAATCTGAAACGAGCTCCACGGTTGCAGCTACTACTGCTGATGAAGACGGCAAGGCTCCAGAAAAGAAGAAGGCACCTAGAAAACTTATCGAGGAGGAAAAGCGAGCTGTTGGGCGTATCGGAAAAGATATTTGGAAGACTTACATTCTTGCGTGCGGTGGTGGAGTATATTGGACATTGTTCGTTGTTGCTATGGGATTGGCTACCGCATCCCCGGTGCTGGAGAATGGTTGGTTAAAGTATGTTGTATGCTACACTTTTCGTGTGTAAGTTCCTAATAATTCCTCCAGAATTTGGTCTGGTGCTGTCGAGAAAGACGAGGCTACAAGAAGCACCGTCTTTTATATCAGTATCTATGCTGCTGTATGTATTCAATTTGTTATCATTTACGTCTAATGCTGAATCACATCATATAGGTTACTGGAATCGGTGCGTGGTGCATCCTCGTGTAAGAATAACGCTCATTCAGATTCAATTAGGCCTTGTTTTCTCCACTGCCAGATGGTTTGTGCTCTGTATGTGCTATTCCTAGCTTCGTTCATATTGTTTTTTAATGCTTTCTCAGACTACGGATCTATCCAAGCATCAACTGTTCTCTACGAGCGTATGTTTGCTATTTCCTCATTGGGCATAAAAATGTAACGAAAGTGATATACAGGTCTTTTGGAGGCTGTCCTCTTTGCCCATATTCGGTTCCATGATACAATTTCTAGAGGTCGCCTTCTGAACCGCTTTGGTAAAGACTTCGAAGGTACGAGTTCTCTTATTTTGCAAGGCGTGGGTACATAATGCAGCATTGCAGGTATCGATAGCTCCTTGTCTGATAACTTCGGCAGAAGTTTCATCAATGCTCTCTCCGTCATTACTACTATTGTTGCGGTCACGTACGTCGGGGGTCTTCCCTTCTTACTCGCCATTACCGTCCTTGGATATTTCTACTACAATGGTATGAATTTATTCATGAACTTAGGTTCTTCTTCTTCTCACAGCTGTAATAGTCGCAAAGGTTTACGGACAAACATCGCGGGATATGCGCCGCTTGGACTCCGTTACGAGATCTCCTCTATACTCTCTCTATGGCGAAACCATTTCTGGCGTGACGATCCTTCGTGCGTTCGGTGCTGGCTCGAAGTTCCTTCGTGATATGCTGCGTAATGTTGATACTAACACGAACCCGTATTTCTGGATGTTAGTGTTTATCAGTGACCCATATAACCCGTATTTGACGCTGACGATACTGTTATGTTCAGGTGGGGAGTCAACCGATGGCTCTCGGTTCGCTTCAATTTGACCAGTGCTGCTATCGTTGGTATCACCGGTGTCGTGGTCCTCTTAACACCTGGGATCGATGCTGCCTTGGCAGGGTTTGCGCTCGCATTTGCGTCCACTATTACCAGCGATGTTCGTCTCTTTCTATTCGTCGACCGATTTCTTTATTAACCACTGACTCTATAGCTATTGTTCATGGTTCGCCGCTTCGTTGGCCTGGAGCAGAGTCTCGTACGTTTGTTTATTGGCATTATTGAAACGAAAGTCTTCTTACGCTTATTGCTAGGTCGCCGTCGAGCGTGTCAAAGAATTCTCCGATTTGCCTCGTGAGCCTGCGGAATTCATCGAACCTAGACCTCCTGCCAGCTGGCCTTCGAAAGGTGTGTCATACTTGGCTAGTATAGAAGGGTTATATGCTCATTGCATCCGTAGGTGAATGCATCGTCGAAAATCTTTGCATTCGTTATGCGGTAGGTATCTTTGCTCACCAAACGCTAATTCCTGCTCATCATTTAACTTCACTAGCCCGATCTTCCCGACGTTCTGCACAATTTGAACTTTACCTTGAATGCCGGTGAGCGTGTGGGTATCCTCGGCAGGACTGGATGCGGAAAGTCTACTCTTGGTATGTCCGAGTATCGATAATGAATCCACGCTCTCACTCCCATTGATTCTGTCAGCTCTGTCGTTCTTCCGCTTTGTTGAGCCTAGTCAAGGACACATCATCGTTGACGGTGTTGATATTTCTAAGATCGGCCTTACGGATTTGAGAAGTCGCCTTACGATCATTCCTCGTATGTATTTGAATATGTTAGACGGTCAAACGGGTACTAACTAACCGTTTCACATGTACAGAGGATCCCACTATTCTCAGCGGTACTTTGCGTTCCACCCTGGATGTCTTCGATGAATATGAGGATGCCGAAATTGTCAGTATTCATAACCGTATATATATTCGTTGTCTAACCTAACGACATTCTAGTTCGAAGCTCTCCGCCGCGTGCACCTGATACCTTCCACCGACGTATCTGAAGACTCCGAGGTTAACGAGAATGTCTTCCGCAATTTGGATTCGTCGGTATCAGAAGGAGGTGATAACTTCTCTACGGGGTGCGTTTTCTAATTGTACCTCGCCATTCGAATATTGACTCCGACTGTACTCAGTGAAAAACAACTCATTTGCATGGCTCGCGCGATTCTTAAACGGGCAAAGGTCTTGATCATGGATGAGGTATGTGTCCTATTTTATACTAGATTGTAACGGTGTATTGATTCCCTTTTTCTTGTAGGCTACCGCTAGGTAAAAATACTGCGCTTTCAAACGATAATCCTGATTTCTAACGCATGCATTTCTCAGTGTTGATTATGCTACCGATGAACTCATCGGCAGGACTATCAGAGAGTGCGTTAATAACACTGAAAAACAATGACTTAACTTACGTTACCTTCCAGGGAATTCGCCGACAGCACCATCCTAACAATCGCTCACAGATTACGGACTGTAGTGGACTACAACCGCGTATGTCCTCATTCCGTCTAATACTTATCGCTTGCCTGACTAACCGGTCCCATAGGTCATGCTGTTAGATGAAGGCCGCATCGTGGAGTTCGACACGCCCGCGAACCTGTTATCGAATCCTGACTCGAGATTCTACGCTTTGTGCAAGGCGACGGGTAAAACTGAGTTTGCTGTCTTAAAACGTTTGGCTGGCGCGCCTGATGCATGATACATGATGTATGAGTCCCCAGTCACTAATCATAATGATTTAGTTTCTTGTATATTGTTGTTGCATTTTACGAGCTGCTTATTCCCATCACATGCCAATATTTATGCCAATTTAGCAGCAATTTAGATACAATCTCAAAATTCAATTTCCGAATTATCATTGAGCATAGAAACCAGTCAAGTATCTGAATATTAGACATAAAATACAGCAGGATTGATTACAAAAGTAAGCAATAGCAAATGAGAGTGTTCAGTTAGATGCAGAGAGAGGGAAGAAGAATGGGAAAGAGAGAAGATAGTCCTTCGAGTCCCTGCCCTAAGGCAAACAGTTTTAGACAAAGATTAGCGGCTCATAATAAGTGTATTAATTATGATATGGATTATAGTCTACCATAGGGCAAGACCCGAAGGACTCGAAATAAGAATGAGATGAGAATGAGAAATATTTTTGCCAGGAGGGCAAAGGAAAGGTTCTTTTAATTGGGAATGGTTGGTGCGATACCAATGCATTCACCATTCTATCCTTGATGCCAAAGGGCTATGCACTAGCACTCGTAGTAGGCGCACTCGGGCCCCCCGCCACCGCTCCATCCGAAGAACCCCCAATATTCTCCTGCCTACTCATTCCAACCGACGTATACGCAGGCGGCAACTCAATAGTCTCACCCTCTTCCCCCATTCCAGGAAGCTCGCCCCCATCCTCATGCTGCACCACATTCACAGGCCTCAACGACGTCGGGCCTCCATGACTCTTCCTACTCGTGCCCGACCTCGGCCCAGATCCCGATCCCGATCCCGCAACGCCTAAGAACTGGCCCGAAGACGCAAACGCAGGCGTCGCACTCGTGTGGTTCGACTCGGAGTACTGATCTGGGTCTGTGGAAACCGCGGAATAGCGACGATCCGACATGGAAGGACGGATCGTGCCGTCTTCTGTGCGGGTGTGCGCGGAGGAGGGGATGACGAACGGTTCTGGTTGGTAGAATTCGCTGTTTGGTCCACCGCCTTCGCCTTCGGGGAGGAGGTCCACGTCTTGATGTGCGAGACGGCGCGTGCGGCGTTTGCGCATGAAGAACCAGACGAGGAGGGCGAGGATGATGAGTGCTGCGATACCGCCTACGACACCGCCTGCGATTGCACCGACGTTTGTGGAGGAACCACCGCTGTTTCCGCTGTTTCCGCTGTTTCCGCTGTTGCCTGTTTCGATCGCACCGGCGGCGGTACCGGGTGTGCTGCTGGGGGAGCTGGAGGTGATGCAGCTGTCAGTGCCATTGGCGTTGTTGCCTACGGCAGTGTTGACGGAGCCGCCGCTGCCTGGGCCACTAGAGTCTCCTGCGACGAGGATGATATTCGTGCCGGTGCGGACGTTGGGGGTCCACTCGACGCCGAGAGTGTTTCCTATTTGGGGGGTTGGGTTTGCGGTAGAGATGCTCTGGGATTGGCCACCCGGAATGATGAGGTATATGTGAACATCACTATGAAGATACGTTATGGTAAGGAAGAGAAAATAAGGCGATAGAAGCATAGACGTACGTGACATTTTGACTCCAGGCCAGGGTGCGTGTCTCGCACTGATTGATAGCATTGTTGGGAATGAGTTGGAAGGAGAAAGTCGTGCCGTTCGCGTTGGGGTCGATGAGACATGATGCGTCGTTGTTTTTCGATGCTGCGACGGATTGAGGGACGGATGTTCCGCCTGTGCCAATACCATTTTGGTCGGAGAGCTGTTGACGGGTTGGGTGATGGCGCGTTGACGTTTATTTGGGAGATGGCGGGAGGCATAATTACGGTATATTGACGAATATGAAGTCGGTCATGTGCGAGAGTTTGAAGAGCAGAAAGAACGTGGCAAAGCGGGTCGATGCGAAATGAGCGTTCCGATGCGCAGCAGCGAGGATGACGAAAAAAATGAAGGAAAATTCGTCAGTAAAATGCGCTTTGACTCTGAGGCAAGTGTGATGCTTACCGCCATAACGAATCCTCCGTTGGCAGGATAGGGCATGGTAAAGTTAGTCGTTTGCCCACTGAAGACATGTTGGAAAATACGCCGTCTCTCGCCATCTGCTGGGGTCGGATTTGCACCGAATGGGACGACTAAGGCTGTATAGGGCGGGCTTCCCTGTCCTTCTGTTATCTCAAGACCAAGCTGGCCGCATTGGGTTGGTGCGGACGTGAGCTGGAAGGAATATGATAAGGCGAGAGTTGGGAGCGTTAGGAGAGAGACCCAATTGAGCATTTTGCGCTGGAGGATCAGGTTTGTCTAAGGTATAGGGTTGTTGGTGGGGCTGAGGGTATCGTCAGTGTCGCGGGGTATGAAGAGGAACGGACAAATTAGTGAGGGAACATCGAAGGTGGAGTATTGGAGCTGACTAAGCGATGACACTCATGGCGTTTAGGGTTGGGGATAGCTCCCCTACGTGTCCCCCCATTTGCGCATTACGTAATCTTCGCACGGCTCGTTCGCGCTCATTTTTGGCGCAACTTCAACTAGGTTGCATGGGTCATTCCCAGAATATATTTTGTGCTGCCAAACATATGTTCCAAACATCTAGATAAATAATTAACCACTTCAATATAGTGGTTTGAAAATTGTCAAAAGGGAAATAGAGCTTATTCAACATCCTACTGCTGAAGTAAGTGGCAATAACCGGAAAGATTGGCCCAAAAAATAAATAGAAATAATGAGGCTGTGGATAACCTGTATATAGTCCTCGAAAATACAAATCCGGTCTATAACCAAGTATTTTATTTTATTTATTTTGTTTATATCTTGTTTTTTCTCGGGACTATAGTACACTCAGACTCGGATTTCTCCAGGATCTACTTCTGTTGTGTTTTCCTTTGCTCAGTATTGTATGGTTAAAGTTGTATTGAGTACTTTCACATCAAAAATTAAGTAATAATCTTTGAAGATGTTTACACATAAGGTCAACAAGGGGGCCAAAAAAAGCAGCCCTATCGGGAATTGAACCGCAGGTTTTATGTAACTGAGTTTCAACCTTCCACGCTATACTAACTGCACTATCATATCACTGATAATAGCTTGTTGCTAATTCATACTGATCCTCTGGTTTCCTCCTCTGTAGGAGAACGTTTCGGATAGTCCTGGGGTTGGATTACGAGATACATATCTAAAGAAGCTATCTACTGTGTGTTTTATCTCAATTCTATACTCAACTTGGCTGTATTGCTGTTCAACAGTGATTTGGGCGGAACGTGGCTTCCGGAAAAGGAAAGCTTACATAACGCGCAAATGGGGGGACACGTAGAACTCTCGTTGGGGATCCGCCGAATCGAGTAGCTATTGGTCCTTCCTTATCCTATGTTTTTGCTGACAGTTATATTGCTCAGATGTCATTTAGATCTATCAGAAGGGCGACGAAAATTACTGGTGCGTAAAACATTTTTAAATGATTTCTTTAATGGCATTGGCGTGCCAGCTCAGATCAGTGATCACCCCAATGGCAGGGTGGTTACTATTCTCAAATAAATAAATAAATTTATACTTATGGTTCATCTCTTTCCGTTCGATGAGATTCATGCCCTTACTTAACAAGGTAGACAATGAGGTGAAACAGTCAGCAAAGCCGGTCCCTCCTTTCCAAAAGCGCCCAAGGCGAGGACACGGAGCGCACACTGTGCATCCTGACTGCTGAACGCAGACAAATGGCAATGAAAGACAAGATCTAGAATGTTTGAACATCACGCAGAGAAGATGAGGGTGATTTTTTTGATGATGGAGGGAGAATTTGATCTGGAACTGGGAGGTTATGAGCTGTTATGAGGGATGAGGAGAAGGTGCTAGAAGAAATGAAGACGATGGATGCAAACTAGGTGTGTAAAAACATTGCATTCGTTGGATGAGATGCCATAGAGTCAAAGTCATTATTGCAATAGATTGGAACGTAGCAATATAATATGAGTAGAAATTTTGTTTGCAGGTTTTTTTGATGGTTGAATTTTGAAGCTACCATTGTTATTTTTTTGTGAAGAAAGGAAATCGCTCATCACCTCAAGCCAAAGATCTCCAGAAATATATGGAAGCGCAGTATATGCATTAGTAGCCAATAATTGACTGTACAAAGGAGGATACTGCTGTCTGTGACTGGCTGGTGTCATGTCATTTCCATACTGACTTTGGCCTCTTATCATTTACGCATATTTTAAAAGATTATATGTCTCGATTAGCCGATTTGGGTGGCCGTCCGGCTGAAAGATACTCCGTCTTCCATGTATATGAATTTGAACGTTGACCAATAATTCCTGTCGTCTTCTATGCCCATTCTTCAGAGCTGTTGACTAGGTAATTATAAGTATAATTATAATACTTATATTAGGAATAGCGTACAATCGAGATCACGGAACATTCAAAGTCGCATGCACATGACACCTCTTACAAGTTTTACTTCCGCCGTCTGAATTCTCGTACAGTGATAAGTTAACAAAAACGGGTGGTCATCATAAGTTTAAGTTAATCCAAGTTTACCTTACTATGTTTTTCTTAAACGAAGGCATTATTGAAAGATTCGGTAGTTCTTTTGCAGACCCGCGAATAAAGATTTAGTTATTTTATCATTTCTAGTACATCTCAGATGCTTTTTGTTACCCTGAGTAGGGAGCAGCTTTGAATCAACATGAAAACCAGGTCGTTCGAATATAAGATATCTTCTGAACACTAGAGACATAACGTAACCCTCTTCATCTATAATGGTGAAATCGTTAGTAGGTTGACCAGTATGTTCCGGCTATGCCTCCGGGAGACGTCCTTGTAAATTTTCTCTCAGGATTGCGCCAAAGTTCTCACTTAAAAATTGTACAGAATAAAATATTTTTACTTTTTATTGGTAATTTTCTTTCTTAAGTTCAAGTGTCAGCTGCCCTACGCCTCCCTCAGCAAACCTTTGACGCCGGTCCAAATCTGGAAAGATATTCCCGCGTGCCGTCCAAAAGGGACTCTCTAAGTTCCGCACAGTCTCTATTCTATGTATATACAAGTAAAAACAAGAATAAAAATATCATAGTGCACAAGATATTTTCTAAACATAAATTAGCTATGTAGAAGACTCTCTTTGAGGAGGCAGTGCCCGATAAAACATTACACTGGCCCCTTCACTTCCAGATTTTTTCATTATTTTCTTCTTATAAAATGGTATACTGACTGAATACTAACTCCAAAACAAGCCCTAAGACTCTAACTCTAATCCAGAGGGTTAGTCCCACCCTCAGACCCCAGCGGTGTTTTCTCTACTGCAAGAACGTCCCTAAACCTAATACCCTAAATTTCACTCCTGGAGACTAATGTCGCCCCTAGAACCCGGTAATTTTTTTTTTTTTAAATGGACCCTAACCTGATTCTAAAGTAACTCTAAATCTTAAGCCTAAACCTTGGGGCAAATGCCGCCCCCGGACCCCCAGAGGTATTTTTAATAAAAGTATGACCTCCACGAGAATCGAACCCAGTAAACTCTTGATCGCATTCAAAATATGCAGCACTCTTGATCACTACGGCAACCACAACCTAGTTTAAGCTTCAGTTTATTATTCTCGACCGAAGGGGCCGGTGTAATGTTTTATCGGACACTGCCTCCTCAAAGAGAGTCTTCTACATAGCTTTATGTTTAGAAAATATCCTGTGCACTATGATATTTTTATTTTTATTTTTAGTACATAGAATAGAGACTGTGCGGAACTTAGAGTCCTCTCTGGACGACACACGGGAATTTCTTTCCAAATTTGGGAAACGGCGTCGAAGTTTGCTGAGGGAGGCGTAGGCCAGCTGTGCTATATTGAGGGCAAAAACGAACTTCTATGCCGTTACTGCGTAATGGTAGGGCGCAAGACACTCAAAGAAATTATTTGAAGGCATCATAACTGAGAGTGAGGTTAAATACCCCAACCGCTTGCTGACAAGCTACCCAGACCCCCCCCTTTAGAGGCCGAAAGCCTCTTGAGCTAAGCTCTCACATCAAAATGTCATTAGTGTGGTGGTTGTTACGTGAATATTGGTGTAATTGTTTTGATGCAGGGTTCGAATCGCGGTGTGGTTTAAATTCTTCTTAAATTCTTTTTTAGCTGTTTTCAAATTTCAATGAAGACGTCAGCAGCGTCTTGAATAACGCAAGCCCCTAGGTTAGAAACTGGGGTGCTCATGTTTAATATCTAATCAAGGAGAATATACCGCTGGGGTCCGGGAGCTGCTTCACCGGAAAGCTGATTGTTCGAACATATCTGCAGGGACCGAAGACACGTCCTTGATGACAGCACTTTTGCCCGTTCTCCATACACTTTCTATATCCCCCATGTATTCTTCTCAGCCAAATTAACCATCAAGTGCACCTTTTGACAAATTCCATGTCCTGCATATATTGCCCCAACAGCAGGAGAAATCACTCTTGTTTCATTTCAAGCTCAAACCTATTGACACATGTCATCAAGAGAGTAAAATATTATTATAGATTTTTTTGGGCTACTTCATTTCGTTGCAGATGTTCTCTAACAATGCCGCATGCGATTTACTTTACAGGGTCCGGTGGATTCGACGCTTATCCTGGTTAGGGTATTTAAGGTCATCCCCGGTCTATGACTGCTAGCGGCGGAGTGCCCGTTAATTTCCGGCTCTGCAGGAGTTATACCACTCCACTATGAACTCGGCAAAAACGAACTTCTATACCGTTACTGCGTAATAGTAGGTGCAAGACCAGCTGATAGTAAATTGTCGAAGTCCTGTTAGGCGTTCTTTGTGATAAGTCCATTCGTACCCTGAGAGGCCCAGACAATGCAGGGTCCAACCCGGGCCAACCAGCCGTTGAATTCCAGAATTGGCCCGTCTGGGCGTTGCGATTGTTCCTTACCTCTCACGATCGACAACAACAACAACATCAACAGCAGCAACAGCAACAGCAACAGCAACAACAGCAACAACAAACTAACACAATACACCACCACCGACACCCACAT
>KN837588.1:0-10948 GCA_000827215.1 Sphaerobolus stellatus SS14 | reverse complement strand
TTCCTCAGAGGTCGTGCTTCATCGCTTACCTCCATCGCTTCTTTCCCACTAATATATCCGGTCATTCGTTGCGATCGGGAGGTGCTCTCGCTCTCGCCTTAGCAGGAACTCCTCCGGAAAGGATCCAAGATGCAGGCAGATGGACATCCGATGCTTTCAGGCTGTATATCCGTAAGCATCCGATTCTCCTGCAATCTCTCATCTGGGGCCGCCCTATTCACCAAGGCACCACCATCCACACCACGCATTGACGCCTCACCATCAACTTACCATCTTCCATCCCTTTACCTCCTTACCGTTTCTGGCATCAATACACTCAACCCGGCTCTCCTCATCGCGGGAGTCGTGGTTTTTTCGGCTAAGCACCTTACTCGCAGGATTCGAAAGCCGCATCGATTAGTCGAAATTTAATATAACATTAATCTCGTCTAATCGAGCGCGCTCCTCGTCAATCTGACAGCGAAGGTCATGCTGACTCTCCATCTCGCTCGTGCCGTTGCTGTCTCAGGACAGTTGGCAGGGCATCAGGCAGCGCGACTCATGTGCAGAGGCTCCGGCCCCCATGACTTGTTGCCTCTTTGGGTGAGTCAAAAGACCTCTTTCGTCATGTCTCACTACAGTTACTGACACTTATACCTAGAGGCGCGAGGGAGCACAGCACCGTTCCTCTAGTGCTGACTTCCTCCGCCAGGTAATTGCAGATTCTCCGCCTATTCCTCTAGCGCTGACTTTCTCCGACAGTTAGCTCATCTTTTGCGTTCACCCTCCCGCATGCCTGCCCAGAGTATTAATGTATATTTCCTTTTTTCTTTTTTTCTACTTGTATATTTGTACATGTATCCATCCCGATATTGCCTTTTTTTTTTTCTAAATTGTAACTTCCGTGTCCGACTAGTTTTGAGTCGTGGTTTTTTCGGCTAAGCACCTTACTCGCAGGATTCGAAAGCCGCATCGATTAGTATCTAGTTAGTGGGAAGATACCCGACGCCGGGCCTGCCAAGGGGATGGTACCAATCCACCATAAACTCGGGCTAATGCCCAGTCTTGCCCAGAGCAGTTGCCACCGGGGAGGGGTGCAGCACCCGAATGATTACATACACGGCCGGAGGTCGGCATCGTGGCGGCATCAAGCCAAGAACATAGTTGTCCTTTCCCATCCACCATACGGTACAGGTCGTCTGGTTGCTAAATAACACCTGGCGGTGTAAAGCTAAGAGAAGATAAGAAAATAACATTAGGACAGGAAAGGTTAATAGCCCGAGGCTTGGCATTGATGAGCGTGCCTGGATGCCGCGCACTATCTTGCTTGCGCAGCGCTCGTTAACCTCATCCCATATTTCAACACCTACAGTCGACTCCCTAACTGCACTCGACTTGACCATGTACTCTCCACTCAAGAACTATAAACCGGGGCACCTCGCCGAGCCCCTTGACCGTTTCGAACAGACATGGTTGAAGCCCGAACTTAGAGTGGTTAAGGATTATCCACAGCTAGGATATTCCCCACCACCTAGCTGGAGATTTTTCCTATATATTTCGGGATTCGTTATTCTAGAATCACTATTTTTGCTACTAGCGGCGGTATGTCTACCTCGCCCACTCATCTTGAACAAAATGTTATCCGATTATTCCCTGCCGGAAGTGAAAGGAGCATTCACTATCCTGTTGATATTCTGGCAAACACTCAGCACTGTGTTAGTTAAGAGTATTGTAATGGACATCTTCAGTAGCGAGTGGCATGAACAGGCTGCACGCTCTGGAGTCCTCATACCCCGCGAAACGGACAAGGTCTCTACCCTCACAGCCGGCTATCGCGAGAAGATTACCTATTTCTTCTCCAAAGGCAGCGGAGCCTTTCGGATTGCCTTCATTATTTCGCTTTTCCTTCTGGCAATAGGAGGCTTGGCGCCAGGATCTTTGGGAGTGTCGACTGTCCTCATAGATAAGAAGACAACTATTCGAGTCGCAAAGTTGACGATGGGATATGAACAAACCGTCGATTTTTCAGGCCCTTTCTCTCTCATTCTCGAGCGAGCTGGAAAAATAACTACAACAGAGCAAACTGAAAATACAACATTCAAATATGCAATGCCATCCAATTGGATCATTCCCACACCCGGATCAAATTCCATGACGGACAATAATTCGACCGGGTCAATGACTTATTTCAGTGACCTAGTTCATTTTAATTATTCGTGTTCATGGAAAATTCCTCTATCTGGGATTGACAATGGTACTATTTCTGACGGAAATGTGGATTGGGGTATATTTATCGCCCCAGATGTGACAGTGTATAGAGCAGGTAAGAGGATCCCATTATGCCAGTGAAATATACAGGATGTCTTATTCTTCAAAATCAAAAGGAATATTTCCTTTATTATCAGCAGGACCGGCGAATATTAGCCTATCAGCATATATCTTCCTCGGAAGCAATAGTACCGTCCCCAATGCACGTAATCCTGACGAATCGCCGCTGTCAGGCATTAACCTTGATGACCTTCCAACTGACTCCGCCACGGACTTCTATCCTTGGAAAGGATCAAACGAAACAAGCTCTGCATTGTTGGTTACAATGCTTGTTTGTGACCCTCATATGCATATCATTGGTGGCCAAGCCAGTCTCGCCGTCAATAGATCTCTGACCGTCCTATCCGAGTCATCGGAACTGCCATTGTTAGGAAATATTCCATCGGACGCTGCCAATCTCATGTTTTCATCGGCTCTTCTCGACGGACTATCTACCCCGGATTTGTATGGGGACACAAATTCGTTCGTGAATGGCTTATCATCCTTGCTTTTCCTTGGTCGAAATTACGAATTGGACGTCAGTAACAGTAGCGTTCAGCCCTTTTCATTGGATATCATCAATAGGAAAATGAATGCCTTCGTTCTTTCCGGTACCAAAGCGTTTTCTGATGGTTATGCTGTGGACGACGATAGTGTGCCATTTGGCATTTTCATGAATGCAAGGACGAACGCAACTATCCAGGAGCAGCAACTAGGCTTGGTGACAAGCAAGCCACTATTCATCATAACGTGTGGATGCGTCCCGCTCGTCATAATTTTGACATTGGCAATGTACACCGAATGGAGAAGGCGGAAAGGATATATTTTCAGCCTTGAAAGTTTGTTGGAGGCAAAATTGATCAAGGAGGATTAGTCGCTTTGGTCTATATTTATTTCATTCACCGAACCACAGCGTTTGTGAATGTTATTTATTCATTTTACTTTGGTTTTAGTTTATTTACTATTGAATAATTTTTTTATAACTTGAATTAATAGTAGACCTTTATTATTGATTTTCTCCTGCTCTCAGAGTGAAACCAGTGGCGCACGGATGATCTCTTCTGGAGTGTTTATCTGAATATCAGCGCGAGTGACGGTCAAACATCCGAACACGTTGCGTCCAAGAAAGCTGCAATGGACGATCGAGAATAGACTTACAATTTTCCTTAGGTGACTGTATCCTCCATTTTGAGAAAGAGAAAGAGATCATATATATATATATAACTAGGTACATCCCTCTATACAACAGCAGATATAGTCAGGGGCAGTTCTGTTTGTGGATTTTCAGCTCCTTTAACCCTAGAATAATGATATTGAATAACCAGAATGATGTTTTATACAAATAACACTTACATTGGCATCATCAAGCCACTTTCGGAGCGAATAATCTGCACATCTCCCGGTGGCGGGGAAAATTTGAAGTTTGATATCAGATCACAAAGCATACTTTGCATTTCGAGAAGACTAAAAGCAGAGGTGGTGAACAAAATGGCTTTGAATAAACCACAGGGACGTACGCGAATCGCCATCTATGAATAAGATGATAGTCAGAAGAGGAAAATACATGTAGAATATCACTTACCCTATGCAGCTGCGTTCGCCACTATTAAATGTTAAGCTAATACAATACAAATGAGAACCATCCCGTACGATATATCGCTAAATCATCTGCAACTTACATATTGGAAATTACGCCTAGGCCGGTCTTCGTCGTCCCGTTGTCGTTTAAGAAACGGTCTGGGTTCCACACGTGGGCATCTTCACCCCAAATGCTTGTAAGCCTGTGATAGTGCTGGAATGAGCATTGGAATGTTGATACGAATAATAAATGCAACCTATTATATGCAGCAAAAGAGATGAAAATCTGTTGCCCCTTCTCGACTGCTACTTCGTTGAGAAACTTCCCGTCTGTCGTTCTATGAGGTACTGATAGTGGAATGACATCGTCTTGACCTGCCATACGGATGGTACGGGCTAGTATGGGATGATATCGCAAGGTTTCCTAATCAAAGACCAATGGGTTATTCGAGACAGGTTCATGCATGTAAATGACAATAACCTTCAGAATCGCCTGTAGGAGTGGCATGGACTCAAAAACCTGAATTGTAAGCTCTTCTGATCCTCGGCGTCGTTGTGATTCTTTGATTTCTTCTCTTAGTTTGCCCTGAAGATCCTGATTACGAGACAGCTCGTAAAGAAGCCACGCCATCGTTGAAGCCGTAGTTTCATGACCAGCCAGTAGAAGCGTCCTAAACGCATTCAATTCCAGCTTTGAGAGAATCATCAAATTACGTACATTAATTGGGCAATGAGCTCTTCAATACCAATTTCTTCTGACTGATTTGCGTTCACTATCGCATCATCAACTTCCCAGCACATCCAAAATACTACCAACGAAACGTACCTAGAAGACTCATGATATCCTTGCCAGTGTCCTTACCAGCTGCAAGAAGGTTCATTTTCCTTAATATCAATGTGCGTGCAACGTGGGTTGCTGTTTCGATATATCTTTTCAGCCGTTTCGAGTTGGCATCGGGAGCGTTCTGAAGCAAGTGAATTGCCCATTCAGGAAGATAACCGACTACGTCCAAAAATAAAATGCGTCCATCTCCAGGATTATATTGGGAATCAGAGCTAAAATAAATACAGCTTACTTAGCTTCTGGAGAAACACACGATATACATACTAAGGTGCACTTACAGAAGATTTTCGTACTGTTTGGCGAGTTCAGTTTCGGAATTCCCCTCGAGGGATCCCAGCTCATAATCCATGGCTAGATATATTTAGATCAAGTATGATATAGGTACCGAGGTACTAACCTGCGCCTATAGCGTCCAGAGTCAGTCGAGCCAACCATGTGTGAATATTCAGAACGACAGGATTTCCTCCATTTTGGGAGATGATGTCGCGCCATTTACCAACAGCCTATAATTAATTGGTTAAATGTAATTCAATTGATTATGAGAGTATTGTGACACACAATATGACATTTCTCCTGAAAGATAGGTAGGAACGCTGCGATAGAGGCATGTGAAAATGCCGGTTCCATAATCTTTCGTTGACGTGCATGCTGATCGCCTATAATAATGGTCGAGGGAAAATTCAAGGTGTCGGTGTGGAATTTCGTACCTTCCGCCCAGATAAGGCCTTTTCCAGTTACTAATCGAGCTATCAACCTCATGCTCCGTGACCTGCTGAAGCGATAACCGCGACTATTTAGTATGTACCTCAAAGCCTACTTCAAGTTGATGAGACATTAACTGATATGCAAACGTAAATAATAACCTTGGGATCGGATACGAATAGATTAGGACGCTGAAGGGCTGCTTGAGTATGGAGAAGATCTGCAAGGAATAGAGCAATTTACGCACACCAAAAGTTCCCATTATACGCAACACGGTCCCATACTTCCTCGTCCAGCTGAAATCGGCGTCACCAACCTCCTCCGGTCGAAGTAGGTCTGGCATATTGCCTGCCTAACATTACAGCAGTCATCAGACTTAGTTAACGATGTGCATACCCACGAGCCAAGAACCAGGAGGTGGACCTGAAAGTTTAACGACATGTCCAAATTTCCTTTTTGGTGTGAGAAATCTTCGTGCGAAGCTTATGAGGATAAAAAGAACGAGGCCAGAGACGATGGAGAGCGACATTATGGAGTGGGATGGTCTCAAGCGTGGGTTGGGATTCTTATGTAATTATCGATGAGAACGTTTTCAAGTTTGCTTCTGTTCTCTCGCGGATCGAAGAATATTAATAGACCACTGATTCTAAAGCTAGAATATTACCGTGGCAGATTCCGGTGATAATCAGTTATAACATACCGTTTAAGCCGACGTATGTAATCGCCTCGATCCGAGTCTGATAAGACATTTGGCAACGGCCATTTATAGCGCACATGGTAGTGGCGGTGCATTTGCCGGACTAGGTCCCGAAACGGAAGCGCCAGGTACGTACGCACACTCTATGACTAAGCTCCGATCACTTGTAATGCAACACGGTCAACAGAGGTCAGGATGATGTCGAGCAGCTACAGTGCGCAGTCAATACCGTCCCTTCCAAAGACTCCGGGCATGGGGCATACCATACTGCTACTACACACCTCTTCTCCGATTGCACCCTCTCACAGGACAACCATCATACACCTCCACCATCGACCCATCCTACTGGGAGACGCAGTGGTACGACTTTGACACCGCACATACTTACAGCACCCGGAGAGGCAGCAAGGAAGGTCACGATAGCCACTCAGTGGTTAACGAGAGGTGACCGGGACATGACGGGCAAGGAAATGTGGAACTACTGCAGGGTATAAGGTAGAGTGAGGGAGAAGAAACATGGAACGGACCAGAGGGAGTCGATCATAGATGGATGGACTAACGCGTTCGGTGTGTGCTTGTTTGTCGCTTGTTGGGTGCGTGCACTTTCCTTCTCAGCAACACGGTTGACCTAAGGCCTATTGTTCTATCTTTCTCTTTCATATGCCCAACAACAATACTGCATAGTATATATGTTTACCGGTAAGCATTATTCTATGGAAGAAATAAGGGATGACGCTGAACCGTGCTAGTATCTCTAGCTGCAAATCATGAGTGGCACGTATCATCTACATTCAGGTCAAGCGAATATCTCGACTAGCTTATCGACGTGCTCCCGAACGCGGTCCTCCCAGTCATCCCAACAGAGAAAGCAGGACCGAACTCCTTCCCGGCTTCCCATCTCCTAATCTCAACTTAAGTCTTTCTGAAGCTACTGCTACATCCTCCTTCTCTTAGCCGCGTCCGACACCCACTTTTTGACAGTCAAAATATGATTCCACCTGGTTACACTCTTCTTCACGAATCTCTTTCACTCTGCAACTCTTGCACTCCTCACATTCGCTGTGTATTACGGTTCCGGAAGGAGGTATGGCTGACGGTTGAACCGTCCTTTCAAAGCCACCGCGCATTTTCGTGTTGGATCCTCCCACGGTTAGTTTTGCTATAACCTTCAAAGTTCCCAGTCACAGCCTAAAGCTTCAAACCTTTACGCGGCCCATAGCGTCGCCCCCTTGTCACTTCATCTTTAATGAGCTTCGTTTCAGCAAATAAAATACCTAAGGAATATACGCAAATTTATTTATAAATTACAGGTCAAGGTATCTTTTCCTAGCGGTTTTTTTTTCTTTGCGCAGCTATGCCCGCAGAGACCGGCATTGCTCGGCGTCGACGACGCGCGTCACCTTCGACAGGACTTCCGTCGCAGCCACCGATTTGAAACTTCCCAGATAAACTACTAGGCATTATGATATGTGTAGTAAGTTAATATTCTTTCTGTAATATCCTCATATTTACTTCCATATGGTTCCAGGCTGGTCTTGTGACAAGTCAGACGATGTCAGCTTGTAGAGCAGGAATTGTGTACTTGAGGTACGAATAATGGGCGATCAGGTATGTATAGCATTTTCATGATGTCAATATTAGAGAATTTGTGCAAAAGCCACAGCGCCGCCTGTGGCTCAAACTGACCAATAGGAGGGCTGGATTAGCCACAGTGGAGCCACAGGTGGCGCTGTGGCTTTTTGCACAAACTCTCTATTATGTTTATTGCGATTTATACCAGGGTATGAGAGATGGTAGCGCTGTTCAGGCCTCTGTTGCTGCTAATGCACCTTATGTGAGCAAAAGATCATTATGTTCGCAGATCCACGGTGCGTATGACCGCTGTTCCATCTTTCTACACGAAATATGCTCACTTATTTTATGAATAACAGGAATATTCTATGGCCTAACCGGTCCCGTGGCTTTTACTGAAAATCGCACTCCGTCAACCATTGAAGTAATTACATTTCGTTTATTATTACATTTTCATTGCCTCTTGAACCCCTCCAACGAAGTAATTTACATTTCGTTTATCTTACTTTCATTTTTCACATATCTCCATAGACTCACTATTTACGTTCGACGATGTATCACATTGCTCGACATTCGCCGCCCTTTCATCGTGAAGATCACACGCTCATCAACGAACATTCGCCGTGTTATCTTTGTATAGGATGTCCGAAAGACTGCGATGAAATAAAAAAGGAAGAATAAACAGTGTTAGTCAAATAACGAAAGAGCGGGAAGGAGCGGTATGCTGTGTCTGTTAGGATGTGGAGTGCGCAAAGGGTACAGGTCCTACTAAGGGGTGTGATCTATTTCGATTAACGTTGATACTGAATATGTGGTTGAAATATTGCATCAGGATCTTAATCTAATCAGACCCATTCTGCTCAACAGCTCCGGTTTAGCTCATGTTCACTTCTGAGACCTTGGGCAGCCTCATTCACGCGGTTGCAGCTCATTAGATGACATATATTTCGTGAAAAAAAAAATCTAATATATCCTCATATTTTGATGAGATGAACGTGACGAGTATAGGGTGCTTACAGCGGCAGCAAGAACCGGTTCTTGAGAAACAGTACCTTTCTAATTGTACTCACGTGAACCAGTAAGCTTCGATACTTAGTTAGTGTGCAAAAATTAAAAGTAACTTCACGGAAACATACATGCCGTGCACTGCAGCATCCCATTAGGATATTGTCTGCCACTCGACGAGGATGCCTTCTACCTCCGAAGGGAAATCTAAGCACCAGGCGGACAGCACGATGAGCGAGACACGTGCCATGGTGTTTAGGATTTAAGATGGTGTATCAAAGTTTGGTTGATGCATTCGTGTAGGAGGAATTGAGTAGGCCGATTATCCCTACGATGGCAGGTGTGGCGGCGGCGGGGAAGACGGCGAAGGGAGCTGAGCCTGGGTTAGAGGTTGTCAGAGTCGATGCGTTTGTGGAACATCGTCGAACACGAGTTATTTGAGTCTAAACTATTATGTTGTCTTTCTTCTGACTGAGTTAACTAGACTCGTTATCGGCAAGTGATTTATCATTTTTTGAGGTGGAAATCAAATTCAAATTACTTAAAGTTAGAGCTTCTAATAAACTTACTTAAGACAATTCTCTTGTGACAATGCAATGTTATGACATTAATAAGTACCATTAAAAATAAAACTAAGTATGTATGTATCCGCTAGAAAATATTTCACGCTGTTGTCCAAACAAACGGAGGCAATTCAAAATGGGTTACAGTATGAGTGTTCGTGGATGCGTTTCGTCTCGCCATAAGTATACTAGATCCTCTGGCATCCTTCCTTGGCGGATGATACTGATCCATGTCATACAGTCGATTCTCTCATAATGCATAGACTCGGGAACGGCAAAATCCTATGCATTATGGGATTTATGCATTACGAGCACTAATTTTGGGGGGAGTGAATCGATTTTCCAGCCTGAAGTTCATGGAATATGAGAAATATGCATTATGAGGTTATGCATTATGAGAGAATCGAATGTACTTCCGTCTGGATATAGATATACTTAACCCGGCTATGTCGAATCACTGAATGGTGAGTGCACATAGCAATCTGACGGCATTCATCAGTAAAGTTGGCAAATGCTATAGTTACAATTATAGTGATTATAGCAACTAACTCCCATACTTTGTTGACAGCTATTGTAAGCCTGCCGGCTTACGACACGACCTTTAGTCATACTTTTATTACATAACGGACGGAACCATTACAGTAGTTTTTCATCGTTTACTTATACCTACTTGTACATCGTCGTACCTTCTCGTTCAACAGAGATACGTTGGTCCTGTCATCTGTGGATCGACCCTAGCGAGGCTGCATCATCGGCAGCCTTTCAGCTATGGTACCTTCCATAACACTACCTTTAGACGCCTCGTTCGAGCATTCCTTCCTTTTATGAAAACATGTGAGGTGCCAATAAATATATTCTCATCCGATACATTGATATTATAGCGTAATATTGACATTATCTCCCTGCTGAAGGTCGGGATCGTCGTCTACGATGGACTGCTGCTATGGAAAAATAGGCGCCATAGTCAAGTTTCCTGATGCTCCGATCTGTGATATCAATCACTGAATGGTGAGCGCACGTTCGCAATGTCCCTTTTCAATGTATGGTTTCAATCGGAAATTGTTAGCATCAGGAAAGTTGACACAGAATCCGTTTTAGCGCCCGTGATAGGAGTGATAGGCGGTGGTATGTAGGGCTATGTAGTCTATATACCAACTCCTAGCGACGCCGTACCTACCTATCCTACCTAGTGCTACCTAACACTACGGGAAGTTTGGCGCGCATGGTACGCTTTGCTGATGCTAGGCTCAGCTGGCTCAGTTGTACAGTTCACGCAATTAGACAGGTTGTGCACTAGCGATGGAGCATCACTGGCACTGAGGTGTATTGTGCTTCTCCAGCTGATTTATACTACTGAGACTCGATATTCGCCCAAAGGCCCCAAATAGCATAATCCTATCCTTGGATCTACGGAAGTATTGGTCTATATTTGAGCTGAAATGCGATCTCAACTGATAATTGGGTCCTCATCTTCGTTTTTATGCCCATATATATCCTTAAACCTAGAGAGGTTGTCCATGCCTGTAAAGGACGATCATCTATTCTGCAGTCAACTCCCAAACTGCACTCAACTTGACCATGTACTCTCCACTCAAGAACTGTAAACCGGGGCACCTCGCCGAGCCCCTTGACCGTTTCGAACAGACATGGTTGAAGCCCGAACTTAGAGTGGTTAAGGATTATCCACAGCTAGGATATTCC
>KN837582.1:0-19414 GCA_000827215.1 Sphaerobolus stellatus SS14 | reverse complement strand
TGGTGGAATCAGTATGAACCATTAATAATCAAACCGTCATAAATCCTAATTAATGTTGCAGGGAAATTTTCCGCACATGGCCTGCTAATGCTGCCAACCAAGTTGTCATCACGGCCCTAGAACGAATCAAGGCCCAACGTGCAGTGTTACGCGCTCAGGCCCAGGCTGCTGCCGCTGCCAATGGAATGCGAGCTCCTGCCTCTTGAGCCAGCGGGTGCAGCTAGGAGTGATATAGCTACTATAATGTTATATATTCCGCATAATTTGTATATAAACCAAGATTATATCATCCCTGAACTGATTGCAATCCCTCCTCTGAACCAACATGGGCGCCATATCCTTTACAATGAATATTAAAAATCGAAAGAATCCTCACATTGTCATAACCCTGGCTGGATACGGTAAGGGCTTATATCCCACTTATCAGCCATTGACGAGATAGGTGCACGTGAAACCCACATACATTCTTAGTCTCCAGTATTGGAATATCTCATCGGTTTGTGGTCACTACTATGAGCTCGGAGATTACATCCCTGTGTTGCATTCGGACGTTGATCCATGACATGTGCTAGATTCACCTAGTGATGAAAGCTCAGATACTCCTGTAGAATGAATACAAATCATGTGTGTATTCCCTTCCAATCATGTGTGTATTCCCTTCAAATCATAGGGTATGACTGATATTCATAACAACATAGCGCTACGATCAAGCATATATCATAGTCTTCTTTTCCTCTTCCCTTGCTACGCATCATCGGATGAGCAATTAGTAATTCGTCGTTCTCAACTTGCGGATTGGCTTACATTCTTGCAAGAATGTTCAGAGTCGGTGTCAAAGTGAACTGGTGAGCGCATTCTAGCTTTCTTTACATCATTAGACATGATTAAGGAATGCCGCAGAGAAGCATGGTAGCACCTCAGCCCGGAAATATATCTCTATGACTTCTACTCTAAAAGATCTTTTCTTTCTTCTTTCTTTGGCCAACATCTAATGGTGCAGAGGACAGCCTTTTGATGAAGAGAGAAGACGATCTTGACGTTACCTGCCACGATCCTCAATGAAGTTCTTCTTAGCACCCTAACTCAGCCTCTTGCTCTCAAACGATCACCTGGTCAGATCGAATGAGGGTCATGGAAGGCAACATTTCGACGGTCAGCCGATGACCACCGCATTGACTTCAAAACCTTACCAAAGTGTATGATCAAGACTACTATCCTGTTCGCGGAAAAGGAGGGATTGACACTTTACTGAAAGTGCCAACAAACTGTTCCGCACAAGCTTCCCCGGTAATTTGCGAGACAAATGCGAGTTGCCTTATGACACTATCTTTGCTGTTTATAGAACGACTGATAAAAAAAAGGCAATATTCTCCCATGACTGACCAAATCATAGGAGTTGGCACTGGAACTGAGAAGGCGGAGTGCACGCGCGTGCTCAGCATCCTCCAACTAGTCTATCCGGAAGCGTAGAAGCTATATTGTCACTTTCACTGTTAAAAAGTTGAACTGATTCAGATATCTCTAAAACCACCTCGCTTCATGTAACGACGAACTGCCGTTCGGAGCATTGCTATGTACGGATATATACATTGTCCAGGTATAATATGATGCCATGATGTCTCAATCACTGTAAAGCTCTTGAATCTTCTGTAATTTCGATTCTATCCAACCAAATTATATACATGGGAACCAGCTGACAGATCAAACAAGACACCGTCGTTGGAGATATAAAATAAGGAACGTAAAATAACCAGAAACGCTGAGAATCACATATACATTTTCGATCATAATAAACGTGTTTACTTATGTGCAAAATACTCGGTAGTAGTACAACACGATTTCGTTTGATAAATAGTACTCAATCAGGTATACAGTAAGCACTTGAAGGCCTTGACGACGAATTACAATAAAAGAAGTCAAACCTTACACGAAAGGAGTTGCCTTCCTGGAGGCTTGGAGAAAACGTCCGATCGTCACAATAATGCCTCCCACAATCGCCGTTACCTTCAAAAAAGCCTTAGTATCGTGAAATTGAACTGTATAACAGATCAAAGCTTACTCCACTAAAGATGATAGGCCCTGACCAGTGCAAACCGTTTCCTACAAGGGCTCCAGCGATGGGGGGACCGATGAGATAGGCTGGAGCACTAAAGAAGCATGTAATACCAAGCCTCAACCTGTCGAAATCCTATTAATTCTGCTCGATCGTTAAAAAAAGATATCATTACCCTAGTTCGTTCGGATGGAGAACAAAAGATGCCATTACTGGAGTGAAGAGCGCAAGGACTAATTCGCATTTGCGTCAGTGTTTCGGTCGGGCGAAGTGATATTATGAGCACTGACCTCCTCCGGAGAAAAAACCATATAAAGCGGCAAAAGTCGCAACGCCACCAATATCATGAACGCCAAACAAGCTGAATGTGAGAATGCTGGTTCCGAGAATCATAACAATAATAACGTTTATGGGCCCATATTTATCAGCGAAGAGGTTCGGAATTGTGCGTCCAAAGGTGGATGCACCGTTCTGAATGGTCAACTGGAGGAAGCCTTTCAGAATCTAATTCGACTATATATGAATACTCTTACAGTATAGAAAGAAAAGGTTGATGGTAGGCCATGAAGGATACTATAGAGTTGCAAGTAGAAATCTGATAATCATTACATATACATCTATACCGCTCTTTCCTTCCAATACTTACATGGGAAGAAGATCCCGATAACCAAGAAAAATCCCCTAGAAAACGTTTCAGTCGTGAGATAGCGCGAAAGCCAGGGATTCTTTGTAATGCGTACCCTGCAGTTGTCAACATGAAGGGGAAGTCTCGCAAAATTCTCCCGGGATCTGGCTTATTTGCGGCATCATTTGAATAGTTTGCAGAAGGCTTTGATTTCATAAGTAGGTTTGCAAGCGCAAGAACCCCAAGAGTAAGAAATGCAGATGCTCGAACGCCCCACGCAAATCCGACCGACCCATGGAAGAGATTATTCAACATAATCGGGTACACTATACCTCCAGTTGATGATCCTATATAAAAGCATCAAAATAATGTCAAATAGATACAGTGAGAGAACATGACCTGTTATCACAATTCCCATTGCAAGAGATCGACGGGCTTTCCAATGGTGGGCTTGGACAGCTAATGACGGCAAGTAGATGAGCCCAGCACCAATACCCATGCCAAGTCCTTGCGCAAGGAAGAGTTGATAGTACTTGTCTATATGGGCCAAAGAAAGCATAAATAAACTGCCGATGAGTCAGCGAAAGAGTAGGGTAGACAGAAAGACAAATAACCTGAAGATATATATGATTGACCCAATTAAGGTCGTAATTTTGAAGTAGCCTTTATCCAGAAGCTTGCCTGCGGGTAAAGCGAGCAGTATAAACAGGAATTGCTGCGTTGAGCCGATCCAGCTGATTTGGGACGAGGTTCCTGCGCCCGACCGAACATAGAGGTCTTGATAAACCCCAAACGATGAGATATAACCGAAAGTAGCAAACAGAGCTAGCCATCTATCGGATAGTAAGTCAGTGGCTTCAATGATCAGACATACAGACTGATTGACACCTACGCTCCTACGATAGTATACCAACCCTCTCGGCCCCCCTCGTGGACTTCGGGAGTTGACTGCCTTTCTTGGTGTAGCTCAGTATTAGAGCTCTTTTGTGAAGTTTTGTCCATTGTAATATGAGGATTGAGAAGGCGAGATAGTTCCTTCGCTGTTCGGGAAGTGTGGCCAATTTAAGTGTCCCGTTCGTCGCTGAAAATAGTTACTAGACTACATAGGATAGTGGATTAAAAATACTTGCCAACCTTCGCATATCAGCGGTGGAGCCTTCTTCGTGATGATATATTACGCGCCCTGCAACTGCCCCAGAATCCTGATGCCTATGAGCTACAACCTCAAGAAGTGTTAATGCAACTCCAGGGTGTGCTGCGTGTGATTTCAGCCGGCAACGCCCAGTTTAGAATCTGAGTTCTGATGCTCCACAATGCCCTAAAATGGGCCATAATTGACAGCTTGAAGGCTTCACTCTTCTTAAGCATGAATTTGTTAATTTGGGACGGTTTCTTTATGGGTTTCCGTGACTTGATTCACTACAGGTAGCTTATGCGTTAATTTACTCACTTATCCAAAAATACCTAAACATGCGCAGGACTACCTATATTCGTTGTGACCGAGACTAGGGACAAATTACTGAGGACAAAATTATTGGAACGGTAGCAAGGTTCGTCAAGCAGGCTACTTTATAAATAATAACTACTCCACCACTGCACTGCTGTCGTTCCCTCGACTTTCTGTTGCGTATGTGGCGTATCTTGAGAAGTGTGACCCGGAGATACCCGTTACTGTGGACCGGGGACCGAAGGGCTCCATAATAACTAACTGCTAATTGCAATTGCTTTAGGCAAGCCTGAACATATAACAGGAATTTAGCGACACCTGAGTATAAGGCATGATTGGTCGGAATATGAATGAGAGCGATCTGCCTGTAAAAGTGTATGAAACAGCCTTGGGCTGAGAAGTACCGCCCGCAGTATCGAAGTTCTGGAGTGACTAGACCTCCAGACAGATGGAGTGCCTGGACTCCAGAAAGTGAACTTCGGCTCCACAACTTCGACCAAGAATAAGTCTGGGCATACCGGCATACTACGAAAGGTCATTGATTAGTCTACAAATAGCGCAACTAGCTTACAGCCGTTCCGGCAGGTAACAGTCGATCGTTACCATTCGGCATCTCGGCACGCTGGTGATCTGGCTCCTCTCGTCTGCCAAACGCTTCTGCCTTCGAAAGCCCCCAAAGACTCCTCGAGGGAGAGTTACTGGACAAGCTCAGAACGGTAATATATATGGCTTATATGAAGCGGAGTCAGAATTCTACGCTTTATTGAAGGTACAGGTGTACAATGCCGCAATGAAAAGAAATTAAGTTTAAATCAAGCCAATAAAATATGATAGTTATGAATGTAATGACTCACTGAGTTCACAGAAATGCCAGAAACTGTTCAAAACTTTGATATATATCCTAGTACGTTCAGAATATCGCATATATACGGCGCTGTATAACATGGTTTATGTTTCTCTAAGAAAGTGGATTGCCTACTAAGTGAAAGAGCTTAGTCAATAAATAAAGTTGTGGCTCCTTCACTCGTAGCATGTATTGGCCTATACACTCTCTGCAGTGATTAGGAAAATAAGAAGAAAAAGTCGGAGATGAGCAAGAAAATACTTTGTTCGATCAAGTCATGTACGTTTCCTTAGGAACATGGTTAAGCCTGCTCCGTGCATTATTTTAATAGCTATAGCAGGTGTGGTTAGGTAGAATTCCCATTCTCTGGCATCTGTAAAAGATTGTACAGATATGAAAGCATTGCAGCGAGGCAGTGACTTACAGAATGGCTGCATACCGCATATAGTTAGTAATCTCAGAACACGCCAAGAGATCACTAAAGGAAAAGCGATCGAATGGTATACAACGTCAACGCAGCCTTGAATCTGAGTAGAAAATATTCTCTCTGAGCTCTGGTTTGACGATTACAGTTTGTTCATTACTAGCACCACACTGAATAACTCATAATCGTGAGCAATAACTGAGGTTGAGGAATCACCTGAGTACATTTCCAAATCATACCCGATTCCCGACTCAATTTAAAGATGGGGAAGCTCTCCATCCCAAGAGGACGGCGGAGCGACGGCCACAAGGACTGCAGGGGGCACAGATTGCCAGCACATACTCATGGCACTCATGATTCCTCCTAGAAATCTCTGTCAATCTTAAACGATTAGTAAGGAAGTACACTAGGTTTGGCCATTGCAGAGAGGATTCCGTGAGGGTAGTAAGGAAGTTGTGCTTGTAACCGGCCCAATAACCCGCATCGGTAGCTAAACCTTTTCGGTTCATCCAGAATCCTCAAGTGCAAATTATATGTGTATAATCATAAATTCTATAACTAGCATGGATCTGCCTAAGAAGATGTTTGAGATGCATAAACGTGATGAGGAGTGGGTACGGGCTGTGTCTTTGGAGGGCGAGTTTAGATGAGAACATGCTGGTTTACTAATCTTTTAGCACGACTTATTGACAGATCTATTGTAAATGAGGAATAATATTGTGACCTGTCTGTTATCTGTGCCCTCCATAATGCTCAACCTCCCATTGGCTTCAACCTCTCTTCATCCCTCACGAATCCGACAGTGCTAGTAGCGGACAAGATGGGTAAGAAACACGTACTGCTGAGAAAAACCACACTAACGGGATAAATCGAAAGTATCTTATCTATTAGCGAGGAAAAGTATACAACGCAATGCTCAAATAAGCCTTGCATGGCCCTATCTGGGAACCTAGCATTAGCGATGTTTAAGGAGGACTAATTTTCAAGGCAGCTGAAGGAGAGACATTATAGGCCCGACATTGTACATTTGCGCCAGATCTGCATCTCCTCAGACGGGTATTGGAACACAAAGGAGTGGTTCCCGACCTTGGTGCAGGCTACTCAGGGCACTGGGACAGAGTCCGAACAATTGTGCAACATTGGTATTATTCTTGAGACTGTAACTGAGAAGCTATCGTGTTTTTTGTTACTAGAACATTTTATTAGTCTCATTTTTTACGGCCACCTCGACTACAATCGACTTCCGGCAAGCCTCAAGCCTGATCTGCCACCTCGTCCATCCATCCAAAACCAATCCAATGGGGGCAATTTACGAGATACATTTGTGCCGCGCTCGACGACATGCCCATCCTCACACCTGACAAACAAACTGAAATAGAATCACAGCCAAAGCAGCATTCCACTCTCTAAATGTAATTTTTATCGACGATCACAGTATTATTGTATTAATATTCTCTCTACTTGCCTCATTTAAGTGGAGCTGCTAGAGGGTCATATCAGAGCCTTACAAGAGGATATGGATCCACAGACTTGAATGAGCCCGCATATAAGACGAATTTTGTTCATTTATTCCTTCCCCCCGTTGGATATGTCACAAGCAATGTTGGGCCTACAACATATTGCATATCATGTATAGATTCCCTTACTAAAATATAACCGTTAATTAGGTGTTCCCCTTCATACCAGACTTTACTTGGACCCTAAGCTGTATCTACAAGCACACAGCATATATGTAATGCCTGCAATACACAGCACTGGTTAGGCACTTCTCGGGGTACGACGTTGTGGGACGCGTGGCACTTGGGTGGTATTCTCCGATCCCATCAGATCTCGCTTAGAATGGTAATGATCGACTGTGAACTCCCGTTCCGGATACATAAGACGAATTCATACGGTCACGTGAAATCCGCGAAAATAACTTCTTGGAAGGGTTTTATTGTATTGCGTGCAATTCTTCGAATTAAGATCTGAAAGTTTGTACTCCTATGTTTTTGACCATGGAGAATCTGAAGGTACAGTTTAATAGCCATAAAATGTACTATTTCACTTTTCTCCCAAAATACCCCTATCATAGCTAGTGCTGCCCATGGCTAGCTATGGCTGGCTAGCCAGCCATTGGATCCGCTACGGCTATTTTTGACGGCTACTTTTAGCCAAGCCATGAAACACCAGCTCAGCTTGGCTCGAAGCCGGCTTCCAAACGGCTAGCGTCCTTTCTACCACCACCCACTGCTGTGCTGGAGGAATTCATCCAACCGGGTCGGAACATATTAATTTTATTAGTATATATGTTTGCTCAACTCATATAGTGAGGATAACCTACATAGAGAACGCGGGAGAGAGAAAACTGACTGAGTTGGACGAGATGATTATGTCACGTCATAATGGTTTAGGTGTAAATGTCACATGTCACACCCAGCTGTTGTAGGTCACTTGCGGTTAGTGTTGCCGTGGGGCGACTTCGGCGTGACGGTGTTTCTTTCCCACTGACCGTTTCTCCAACGGACTCACTTAAAAACTGTAAAATTAATAATGCCTTTTGATCTAAAAATCTACTAAAAACTTGTCACTTGCCTAAAAATTTCTCAGAGGCCATGAAATTGACAAACACCGTCACGCCAAAGTCACGCCACGGCAACACTACTTGCGGTGCCGTTTCTGCGCATGTGTTGCACAATTTTGACCGATTTCGAGTTATATAATATTTACAGATCAGTGTAAGTAATATTAGGTTCTCAGAGGCAAGCAGCGGTGCGATTCTACGAGGAGCCAAAATGAATAGCTCGAGCCGGCTCAGCCGGCTTGGAGGCGGCTTCGAAGCTGAGCTGAGCTAAGGGTGTGGCTTGCGAGATATCAGCTCAGTTTGGCTAAAAATGGCTACGGCTGGTGGTTCAGCCGGAGCTGAGGCGAGCCGTGGGTAACACTACATGGGAGTCCGCTTTATGTACCCGGAATGGCTGTAACTCTAACTTTGGGTTCATGACAGCCTTAAGGGCGAGACAGCATTTGTTTGGCATACAATCAATCTCTGCTCAAAAATTGAGAAATTTTACATATTTCTTTTTCCTGACTCGCTGGTACTTCTCACAGGATTGGCGTATTGGGGAGATGATGTTGCACCACAAATAGTAACCTCTTTACGTTGCATAGTTAGAAGTCGCGTCTTAACACTTCTTTAAGGCATATATACTTTAAAATGAGCTGCCCCTGCTGTGAGAAGGTGCCCCTGCACTCTATGAATCCGAGGGTGTACGCCAATGGCGTTATGGGTACGGAACATTGCCGAGACCGTTTTTAACGGCTCCAGAACGACGTTTTTTGCTTCGCAGATGAGCCGCGGTTCTAAAGAGTGGGCTCCTCTTTGGGTAATTACACATCTATTACGTACAGTGTTCTATCAAACCCAATATCCCGGTATAATTCGGACTCGCTAGAGTGAATTCGCAAATCAGCACATATACGAAACTTTGCTTTTTGATTCTGAAGTGTTCTGAAGGGAATATTCATCAATCGTAGTGCAGAAGCATCGATTCTAGGACTTACAAGTGATTCTTCGCAAGCGAACAGGAATGATTCGAGAGAACTACTCAAAGTTCAAGTTTGAGACTATGAGTAGCTCCATGCTCCACAACAATCTGCATCACTATCTCGTTGTTTTTCAGAATGAACTGAGCTTCTATTTCAAACTTGGTTATTGCCAACAGTGGCTGCATATTGTGGGGCCCTTGGACATCAGGGGTACCCCCATCTACATTCATTATAGATCTTTATTTAAGATACAAGCTCCCGGGTCTTCCGTCTCTATTTTAGTCCATCATGGACTGACAATATGATCAGCTCATTGGATTATTCACATACCACTGTCTTATTAACGTGCTTACAAGCCGCTATGAGTGCAAGAATCAAGTATAAGGAAGATTTTTTTGATATGCTCGGTTGTCGGCTGGAACTTTTGTCTCGGACTAGGAGCTAAAGCTCTAATCCAGACGGACTCTCGCCAATTCTTTTACAGAGTTATCATCTCAGCATATAGCAACAACACAGCTATTAGTTTATCCTTACTGCCCATATATAAAGCACTGTGTCTACCTACCCCCTTCTCCTCTCAGAGCCCTCTCCCCCTCTTAGCTCACTCGGTACAATGGCTGACTCCCAAGTACAACCTGGTTTACCCCTTGGTGTCAGCTCGCTTTCTGAGTTCGTAACACTTGTTCAAGCCCGGGATGCTGCGAGCCATTCCACAGGTAAATAACTTAATCTGCTGCATTATCGTACTTGTCTCACCCCGTATGTTTAGCTGTAGGCTTGATTATTCTTTTGTATGATCATATTCTCCTACTTCCCGACGAGGTAATATAATTGATTTGTGTCTGATTTGTGTAACTCACTGTTTGATAGATTGAGCTGGTCTGGTCGGCCGCACCCGGCTGGCCCAAATATCTGTTCCTTGTCAGTCGCTACTCAGTGCCGGTATTCATACTGGTAGCTGCCCATGGTGCGACGGGTCAGATATTTTCCCGACGCTTCTAAGTTAGCTTACACCTCTACCATAGCAACCAGCGCGATTTCTACCGCCGGACTTTCTCCCGCAGTGAGTCAACGTTGTTAACGACCTCTAAAACCTTCGAGACTAAGAGCCCTATCAATTGCCCACCATTTTTTCCAGTTGTAAGTGATCCATTTGATTGCGCTTTTTAGTTTGTCCCACATCAAATTCTAATCAAAGACCTCAGCTGTAAAGGTTGGGTTGTATGTGTTGGCCTTGGCAGTGCAACGAGCCTTTTCATCTGCAACGGTGAGGCACTGCGACTTCAGTTACATGTTGGACTAACTACAATTTTTGCAGTTTTTGCCGTTCAAAGAGTGGATGCTCTATGGGGCCGCAGTACGAGGATTCGATGGATGATGCTTCCACTATTTGGTATCACTTATATTGGAGCTGCAATATTAGGACTCTACGGTAAAACTATTAACTTCATTGTTTTCTACGGAATCTAATGGAAGGAATGTTCCAAGGAGATTTCAAAGACCTGATTGGTATGGAGTGATTTTCGTCAGGTAGCTGGATGCATACTCATATTCAGCTCAGGCCATCACGCTCTGGGCTATACCAACATACTAGGGACATGCCTTGTCACTGTCAGACTAAGATACGGCATTCTTGGATATGCACTTCCTGTACGCACATTACTGACTATATTGGATCGCTGATACCCAGTCAATTACTAGATTATCTTTGATGTTTGGATCTTCGTCCTTATATGCTGGAACGCCCTAGATCGCCCGCGACATCTTCATACGACAATTATCAAGCAACTCTATATCGATGGTGCTCTTTATTTTGTTGTTAGTTCTTCATCCTATTTGCTCCTGACTATCCCTTGTAATACTTATATTTTTCTCAGGTCACCATAGGTATACTGTGATTCCTCCAGCTGTATTGGAGGATTCATCCTGATCTGCTATATAGCCCTGCGTTTGTTCAACGTTGTGGTGCTTAAAGCAAGTAATGTAAGTAATAATATCTTTTCGCTTTTTTTTTTCTTCGTTTATTAATGGGAAGAGCAGATAGCCTATACCCAACTGGGGCTCTAGTACGCTTTTCAAAGACTATACTCGGTATGATCTGACTCCAATGTCTCCATATAGTTTCCTCTGGGCAATAATCCCAGCCATTATGAACCGGATGGTTATCAAGGTAACCAAGAAGATCGTTGACCCTTCTGGTGGCTTGCCATATAGCCTTGTACTCCGCAGAGAGCCAGCTGTCGCACCACTCTTCCAATTGAAGCATTTCAGGAAGAACCATCGCATTTCCGATATCCCTGCTTTCAGCGTGCATGTAGAAACAGAGAGACAGTCACGATGAGGTGACTCTAAACGCGAATATTCTATTCATAATCTGTTTGGCACTTGTGTCTAAATATGTTCAAATTTTATTTATCCGGCTTATGAGCGATTCATAAGTTTGTGACTGTGACATGGAGGGACGGAAAATCGGGATGTGTCCTAAAACTCCGACTCCTCCCATTCCCGATCTGGGATCGACTAACTAAATATGTTCCGACCCTCGGTAACTCAAAGAAGTCAATGCGGTGTGAGGACTGCTGGCTATTTTTATAGCGTTTTGTTAATGTATTTCGCGTCTCTGGTGAGATCCAAACTCATTTCCCCTTCTCAGCTGATATATATGAGCCCCAATATTAGTTCCTGAGAGCATCCTCCTTGTTCTCGACGCATTGTAATGTTCTCTAGCACAGTACGACTTTACCCTGGACTCTCTGGTTCCGATTTCCCTGGGTTATCTGTGGACGTGTTCATAATAGAATACATCCCTACACAGGATAAACCTCCTCTGAAATACGTGTTCAAGAGAATCACCTCAGCACATGTATCCTACAAGCCCACTCCCCTCCAGACTGACTACACGGTGCTGCTCACTACAGGTATTGGAACTGGTAAATACCCTTTCAAATATGATAACCGGGAGAGCTGAGTATTTTCTTAGGAACAGAAACGTGGTTACCGAGTGTCAAACATCTCTTTGCCCTCCAGATGGCCCCACAGAGTAAATCGCATATTAGGGCATTCTGGGCCCTTGATACTCCGAACCAAGGGGACTCTGTTCGTTATAATGATCAAATCCTCTGTAGTCATTATTCAGAGCGGTGTAAGAGAAGCTATTATTTTAGTTAACCGCTGTAGGAGGGTCTTATCGACATTATAGGGTGCGCTCAATATTTCGGAAGAGCTATCAAGGAAGCTTTGACATCAGGTGTCATGGATATCGGTGGGTCCAGACTCGTTGGTTTTTCTCATTCAGTGGGTATCACTGGTCTGTGAGTATAAAACCCTGTGCTATAACACCGTGGACTGCATGGCTGACTTTGCTCCGTAGTATAGCCGCTATTGAACCCCATGAGCAAATCCCATACCACGCCCTTCTTTTGGCTGAACCCAATCTTGTTCCAAGAAAAGCAAAGAAATTTCTCGAAAAAATTGTTCAGGTCGCAATTACCCGCACACAGGAGCGCTGCGATATTTGGCCGAGTAAAGAAGAGGCTCGGAAAGCACTGATGCAGCGTCGTCCTACTAACTCATGGCATCCTGACGTTTTGGAGGCACTTCTTGTAGATATTCCTTTTTATCTAGATCATTGATTAACCGACAAGAACTGTTCCACAGGACTATGGCCTTCGCGACCTTCCCACAGCAGAGTATCCTCATGAGAAAGGGGTAACTACGCTCGTTTCAAAGCAACAAGAGATAGCAACCTATCGCAACTTCGAAGAAAATTATCGAACAGCTGAATTAGCAACTCGCTTCTTCTCTTCTATTCCCGTGCATATAATCTGGGGAGAAAGGAAAAATTTTTTGTACGTGAATTACAGGCTGAAACATTCACAAGCTTAAATTGTAGCAGGCCAGCAGAGGTACAGGCTCTTCTCTCAGACCCAAATGAAGGTAGAAAGGCAGCCTCGGAGCAAGAGATCAAGGACGCCGGTCATTGCGTGAGTAACTGACATATTAAAACGGCGGCCTGCGATCCGACGTAATGACTTTCCAACAGGTTTTACAGGAGAAACCCTATGAGCTAGCCGAGCGACTCTTTCAACTTTTGGAGGATATGTCGGTGCCGAGAAATAAGCTTTAAAGCCGATTGCTACCTCTGTAAAGCATTGTTGAGATCTAAGAAGCCATGTAGGTATAGAACCATGATAGTAGAGCTGGATGGAGCTTACCAGTGGAGTCGAATTTTTGTACAATTATACGAGGCTCGTCAATTGAAAGACATAATGAGTGTTCGTGTCCCTGTCTCTGTCGGTTTGTCGTAAGCTAATTTTAGGGGGCCTTGCTGGTTCTTCATCGCAGCGTTGGGTAATGATTGTTAGAATGTTTCAATTCACAGACATCCTAAAGAGTATAAAAATGAAGATAGTTAAAAGATAACCGCTACTTTGGGCCGTACTTGAACTGTGGACGTTTTGCGTACTAATCAGACGTTCCACAAATTGAACTATTGGCAGGACTCTTTCGTGAGAACCTGATTGAACGCGAGAGGTCATCGTTGTCCCTACCATTACTAAATGGGTTGGTAAGTGTCATTCCGTCGTTTATCTGCTACTAGTCGATAGGCAGATATAACATACTGCCCAGAAATGCCTTGGCAGGTGATTCCGGTCGATGTAGTGATTTGTGGGCCTGGGCTTCAAGCCCGAGGCGTTACCATCTCCGACTACATACATACATACAATAATAATATTATTATTGTAATATTTATATGTAACGATAATAAAACCAAGGCAGAAACCCAGCTTTTATTCCAACTTTTATCTCAGCCACCCTACATTTTAGTTTCAGATTCTAGCTGGATAAAAGTATGGTGTGCTGTATAAAAGTGACATTGCCTTTTAGTGGATTAAAATCCAGAGTTTCTGTTCTCTTCTCATATAACTGAAATGCAGACAACTTGGCACTTTTATATAACAATTCTATAGCCTGGGGGGTTGCATAACTCAAATGAAAGCACGTATTTCGGGCTGATATTTTTATATGTTGTAGCCCTGCTCATTTTGTGAAGATTGAGCCATGTTTGAAGAAAAACGGCGGACCGGTTCTTGAGATATAAAATTCACAAGTTTATTGTGTTGGGAGGAGAAAACGAAAAAGCGGTATTTGTTTAATACTTATCAAAGTTCAATATGATGCTAATTGAATATGAATAGTACTTTGGAGTGATATAGTGGGTGTATAAAGTGTTAATTTCAGATATGAAGGTCAGAGACAATGGTGATATTATTGGGTAAATTGATTAAAATATACTAACTAGAGATCTTCACTATCCTCACTATCTTCACTCTCAATGTTCTCGTAATCAGACTCCTCTTCACTGTAATCCTGCTCCTGCTCCTGGATGGAATCTCCATTCACCTGGAGATACGTTGGTAGTAGCATTAGGAGCGTTATTGTATGCAAACTCAGCTAATGGTAGTAACTCCGACCAGTTATTTTGTTGATAGTTGCAATATATACGGAGATATTGCTCCAAGGTTTGGTTAACACGTTCAGTTTGTCCATCACCCTCCGGATGATACCCAGAAGTAAAATGCAAACACATATCAAGGGCTTGTCTGAGGGACCTAAAGAAGTGAGAGACAAACTCGGAGCCCCGGTCAGATGTGACATGGGACGGAACTCCGTGTTTTGAGAAAACGTGCATAGCAAATATACTCACCAATTGTACAGAAGTAATGTTAACCGTTGTAGGTATGAATATACTCTGCTTGGATAACCTGTCAACGACTACAAGGATTGAGTTGTAGCCATCGGAGTCCGGTAATTGTTCAATGAAGTCCATTGATATGGAATTCCAAGGGAGCTCTGGTACAGGTAGTTGCCTAAGGAACCCGTATGGCTTATGTCGTTGTGACTTTGACCGCATACAAGTAACACAGGACTTGCAAAATTCCTGGACAAAGGAACGGAGTCCGGGCCAGACATAATCACGTTGAATGAGCTTGATAGTCTTGTTCTGCCCGAAGTGTCCAGATAGAATATGGTCATGCTTGTACTGCAAGACCTTAAGTCGGAGTCCGTCCACATCTGGAACATAGATTCTGTTATCTAGGCGTAGGAGTCCGTCTTCACCTAGTTTCCATCTTGAGTCATTTCCATCGTTGATGTGTATTGACACAACGGAGTCCGAGGATAGTGCGTCTTTGATGTCATTGTGAAGCTTGTGAACGTCCACAACAACGGAGCTCCAAAGAGCAGGCACAATAAGGGATGTAGCTCTAAGAGAGGCCGAAAGCTGATCCTGGGTAAAGATCGGCCTAAGGTTCTGGGGATTAATGCTTGCAGAATCGTTACCCCCCTCCTTTAGGTAGACATCCCATCGTCTAGTTAGTGTGTCCGGTTTAGCGCCAAGGCGTCCGGGGCGAAAAAGTATTACCATATTGAATTGAGATAAGAATTCGGACCACCGAGCTTGACAGCGAGTAAGCAATTTTGTAATTGCAAAGTATTCCAAATTCTTATGATCAGTAACAACGTCAACTGCGGGGGCTGCACCTTCCAGGTAATGACGCCACTTTTTTAAAGCCTCGAAAATGGCTAACAATTCTTTATCATGGATGTCATAATTACGTTCTGCTTGATTGAACGTTCTTGAGTGAAAAGCAATAGGATGAAGTTCACCATCTATCCAAAGTGATATAATGGCGGCTAAAGCATAATCAGATGCATCGGTCTCCACCACAATAGGTACATTAGAAACCCAATGTGTGAGGATGGGGGCCGATGTGAAAGCCTGTTTTATTGAGTTGAAGGCAGTTCGACATTCTTCAGTAAAGGACCATAGGGTCCCTTTCTTTGTAAGACACGTCAAGGGGACCATTAGGTCCGAATAATTGAATATGAAGCGTCTATAGAAATTAGCAAAACCTAGAAACGATTGTATATCCTTGACCTTGCAGGGCTCCGGCCATTCCAATATAGTTTTGACCTTGTCAGGTGACATTCGGAGTCCGTGTTCAGATATAATATAACCTAAGAATTCAACTTCACTTTTATGGAACTCACATTTATCAGGACGAGCATAAAGCACATTTGTGCGAAGACGTCGGAGCACCTCTTTGACATGTTTGCGGTGTTCGTCCAGGTTATCTGAATGGATTAGAATATCATCCAAATAGGCCAATACAGAGACATCCAATAGATCATCGAAAATGTCATTAATAAATCTCTGGAAGGAGGCCAGTGCATTAGTTAAACCAAAAGGCATTACTAACCACTCAAAGGAGCCATAGGGAGTTCGGAAAGCGGTTTTGTATTCATCACCTTCAGCGATGTGTACAAGGTGGTAAGTGTGTCGGAGGTCGATTTTGGAATAGATCCTAGATCGTTTTGGAGCGTCCAATAGGTCAGTTATAAGTGGTAACGGATACTGATCCTTTTTAGTAACCCTATTGAGACCCCTGAAGTCTACACATAACCTTAGGGACCCGTCCTTTTTGCATACAAATAGGACTGGAGCACCATGCGGAGACCGAGTAGGTCGTATATAACCCATACGAAGATGTTTGTCCAAGAATTCTTGGAGAGCGATAAGCTCAGTTGCAGAGAGCGAATATATGGGGCCCGGAGGTACAGTGGCACCATCCTCAAGATTAATCTTGAGGTCATAAGGTCTATGAGGAGCTAGAGTATCAGCGCTTGACTTTGAAAAGATGTCAGCGAATTCATGATATTCTTTGGGCACACCGTCTAATACATCGGGGTCCGGTTCCATAGATGTTGCTCTTGCTCGGAGTTCCGGATCTTCAAGGTTAATGGTGAAGCATTGTGAACCTTCCATCTTCGCTGCCCGCATGTAAGCAGTAGCATTGACAAAAGATATTAAAGGCTTGATAGTAGTTGACGATGCGGAGGCCGTTGCTTGAGGAGTAGGCGTCGCAGAGTCCGCAGACGCAGAAGTTGATGATGGTTGTCCAAGAGGGTTGCTTGAACGAGGCGGATGCCGCGTGAACATTGGACGAGGCCTTTGACAACCCATTTATCGGAGTCCGGAACAAGATACTGCCCAATACCCAATCAATCAACGGATTGTAGCGGGTGAGCCAGTTGTGTCCCAAGACAGCAACGCATGAGGAGTCCAGAGTTGTAACATAGAACATCATAGACGTGGTTTCCCCAGAGGGAAATGTAATTTCGAGGTCTGCAGCTTCTGTAATAACAGAGTTAATTGAACCATCGAACAGAGATAATGGAAGAGGGTCAATGGAATAAGTAGAAATAGAATGAGCCTTTACAAATTTTGATTCAACAAAACAATGTGAGGAGCCCAAATCAATAAGAGTATATACAGGAGCCGGAATGGATTCAAAAGTGAGCATAATCGTGAGAGAATTAGAATTAGAAAGAGCAGAAGCATTGAGTCTAAGATTGATAACCGTGCGGATTTAGGGATCAACACAGTCCGACCGCCCGGAGTCCGACAGACTGGTCACTAGTTTTTTGACCCAGATGCGGAGTCCTTGGCCTTAGCCTTGTCATCTGTGTTGGGCTTCTCCTCAGTGTTGGAGGCGCATGCTTTAGGCGCAGGGCGATTGTTAGAACCGGAGCCCGAAGCTTGGTTACTGTTCCACCTAGCTTTATTGCAATCCTTTGCAATATGCCCCTTAAGTCCACAAACAATACATAAGCCTGCATCAATGCAGCGCTTACACTCGGCGTCCGTGAGTCGACCATCAGGTCCCAAATGAGTGTTCTGTGGAGCACATATATTGGTGACAGTTACTGTGGTGGTCTTACTCCTTGAAGTATTCGGAGTCCGAGACTTGTTGCTTTTAGAGCCACTGTTGTTGCTACTATTAGCGTTATTGTTAGAGGTAGTCGTGCTAGAGGTTGTCAGACCTCGACGAGCCTTGCATCTACTCTCTTCACGACGTGTTTGCCAATAACATTGGTCAATTTGCAATACAACTTGACATAGCGACTCATAAGTCTTTGGTTTTGGCCAGATCTTGGCAAGATCGTCCAAAATACGATCGGGGAGCGTGTTTTTGACCATGCGGTAATACCCCCTATCATTGAATTGTGTCCTTGCCTTATACTTGGCAAAGGCAATGAAGTACTTGGTCGCATGATGGTTAGAACCCATCTTGAGATCTTCCAAGTCTTCTTCAGTGTCCTCCTCTATGTCTACTGGCCCAAAGTGTTCTTTGAGTTCGTAGACAAACTCTTCCCAATACAATAAGTATAAGGGAGTCGCTTCCCGAGAAGGATAATCAGCCATTACAGCTGGTTCGAAATTTTTGAGGGCGGTGCCCCGAAGATAAGAGAGAGCATAATAGATTTTGGATCTATTCTTCTTAAATGTTTTTGGCTTTGATTTGAACATCAGCGCACATTGAAACAAAAAATTAGAAAGCTTCTCTGGATTAGACCCATCGAATGTATCCAGGTCCCGAATTTTGGCACCCTTCTTGATTCTGTCCTCGCCAGAGTCAGAATCATCATCAGAGTCTGAGTGACGACGATGATGCTTGCGCTTCTTGCGTCTTCTTCGCCTGTCATCATCACTGGAGCTTGGGTCAGAGTCGTCACCCAAATCATCGCTGTCCGAACTGGTAGATTTCTTCTTGCGATGTTTCTTTTTCTTCTTTCTCTTTTCGGGCTCCAAGGAACTGTCACTACTAGGGTCACTATCATTAGGATCCCTCATCAGGTCATGAGCTGGTTCAGCACGTTGTTTGCCTTTGTCGCGAGAAGGACCTGGTATTCGCATCGGTGTCCGAGATTGAAGTCATTCATTATTAATTTCTTCTTGAATATGTTCTTCTTCACTTGTGGATACTTCATGAACCGTTGCCATAGTGATAGTTGAAGACATTGTTGGAACGTCTACTTGCGGAGTCCATTTCTTACGAGGTTCTTTAGCTAGAGGTTCAACTACTTTGCCTCTTCACTGGGGACACGCAGTTATATATTTGAAGTAAAAGGGTCATGAAAAGCATCACCAGACCCGGTTGTAATATACTTAAAAATACCCATAATTTTATGTGAAATCTTGCATTATTATATCATTTACTTGTCCTTTTCATATGACAGAAAATAGCATTTATTCCTTGATTTATATACCAGATAATAACTATATTTATTTAGTTATATCGTGGGTTCTCAATACCTGTCAATCTCGAAGGAAAATCAGGTTAAACCTCTCTTTTCTCTTGCCTATTGCTGAATGAATAGTCACCGACAAGGCTGAATAATCCCACCCAATCAGTGAACCTATATGTTAGGTTCTAATCGGCTAATCACACAATTTCGAGGTCCCGAAAGGACGCATATAACTGGACAGAAATGCTTCAGGGAAGCTTGGCAGTCAAGAGCCTATTTTGCTTCCGAGATCGATAATTTCATAATCATCTTAACTATCTCACACGTTGACATTAACAGTGATATCCTAACGAAATACATCGCCTTATTGACTCAGGGAAGTTAAGAATTCCTCTCTATTT
>KN837579.1:46705-58949 GCA_000827215.1 Sphaerobolus stellatus SS14 | reverse complement strand
TCTGGCTCTGGCTCTGGCTCTGATAATGGATCTGGATCATCTACCGGCAAATCAACTTCGCATGCAGGTGCCATCGCCGGTGGAGTAGTCGGCGGCCTTGCCGGTCTTGCAATCATAGCTGGCCTTATTTGGTTCTTCCTCCGTCGGCGCAGCTATGCTCACCCACGCGACCAATTCGCCCACGAAAAGTTCGATTTGGGCTCCCCGCCTCCTACGTCCATGTATAGCGACGGATATACGCAGTCGCATACCATGACCACTGCTAGCGTCCCCCCGATGAAACTTTACGTGAGTCAATCAAATTTTGATGAGCACTCAGGGGTTAAAATTTATTATCAATCACAGGATCCCAATGATCCCTCCACGTTCCCTCAGACGCCCGCCCCAACTTTCTCTACGAGCACACCGCCTCCTGGCAGTGTCACCTCGTACGGTCAAACTGGGAACCATAACCGAGGTCTTTCCGATGGCACATATAGGGGCGTCCCTGAGATTTAGATTTAAAAAATCTAAACGATTTCTCTTGAGTTTGATATTGATATTGATGAAAAGTTTAACGATTATGTTTTTTGATTTTATGAGAAGTAGACTTTTATTTTAGCTTAATTATATTTTATTCTTCGTGATGATTTTTTGTCCTGGTGTACTTTACGGGTGTATTTTGGAATGGACTTTCTTATGGTTTATTGTTTGGCAGGCTCAATAAGTAGCATTGCGACGATAAAGTAACAAATTAGCCTGGGATACATACATGGCATGTATTACCAATACAATGAAGGCACGAAAATGGAGGTTGAACACTTGGCAATACTTAGTCCAAAATGCAAATTTAAAGGCGATCTAACTAACTAATGAATGTTAATTCAGATGTGAGGAACGGAAAGTCAGTCTTTTTCTCTGCATTCAAGGCGTAGTATCCAGGGAAGTTGCCAGTACAATATCGCAACGCCTTATAACATCAGCTACGAACTCAATGACTAGCAATATTCGGGATATATGGAATAAGGGCATTACCATAACAGGGCGGTAGGCAATCTCCGCCGCAATTGTAAGTTTATTTTACCAAAGAATCGGAATTAAAATTTTGGATTATCCCGATTTGTGAACACCAACGCTCACAAACAGCACGACCACGCAGAGCGGTGTTGAAGTGATGAGGCATGGTGTTTATTATTATCCATACCATTACAATTTTCAATAGCGGGAGAAATAGGGTAAGTGCGTCTAAGATCCTGTTGTCTTTGCACTACGCCGAAAGCCCATCACGGTGTGTTGAAAGATGTCCTCCTTCGCCGCTGAGTAATTCAGTGAAATATCTCGACTCTCCAGAGAAATATACCCTTCCTCCGAGACTAAATTCTTGAGAGGATTTAACATTGCCTTTTTTCTTGAGGGAAAATGGGAGGACTGATTCCGTAGACGTGTGACAAAATCCCGGTCGCAAAGCATATCTACGATTCATATGCAATAATCAGTGCCAATAAACTTCGATATGTTACGCCACTATTACATTTTAGTTGCCTCATAAAAATACTCATGGGTTGGCTATGAATACAAGAACCTTAAGTTTGACAGTCGCCTTGCGATCTCAATTCCAAGCCCGCTGACACGGACCCTCGTGATACTTCTCCGGATACATGCAAATACTTACACGGCTTTACATCGCCGACGTGATCGACGCGGAGGGCTCAGCGTCAAAAGTCCAGAGCAGCATCTGTCATACGTCGTGACCACGCGTAGGCTATGGCCATCATAATTCTCAGGCTTTAAGCTTCAAAGATCGGTACATGTGTATACATAGAGCTGCAACGGCAGACTGATGGGAGTGTCAGTTAAAAAGCGATTGCGGAGATTGTTGACATACGTACAAGTCTGCATCTGTAAACCCTTGACGTCTTCTCTCCGACCGATGCTTTTGCAAGGCGATTTCAATATAGGAGGATGAAGCTTTAGTATATAATCTATAAATATTATAATTTAAACGTCGTAAAAATAGGACTAGTGGAAGTGATACCAGCAAGACTTACGATATTGTTCTATAAATCAAATAGACAAAGCATCGCTTCCGATGGAAGTCGGTGAAAACTTTCGTTACACGGGCATCCTTTGTCACGAAGGTCCTATAGGTAGTATCGCCACGCCCGCGCCGACGTAGCCGATTGGGCGTCCTACGACATCTAGCCACCTCAGGCGGACGTTCGTCATACAGAAGAGTATACAAGGACCGCAATGAATATCTGGCGTGAAGTAACGATCAGATCAGCATGTTGTAGAAAGGTATGTAGCCGTCGACCGGAGGATGAAGACTACACGTCCAAACCTATGACTGCGAAAATCCGTGGGGTGTGTCAGCGTAGAATACCCGCCGAGTTCAGGCGTCGGAAAATATGTACTTAACCAGAGTAATTTTGTCGAATAAAAAACCTGCGGATTTCCGCAGGTGTGATTCTGATATTTCTCTGTGGCCTCTTAGCTCTGCCTGAATCTGCGGATTTCCGCAGGCTGACAACACATCACGTGACGCGCTGACCGCGTTCTTTCCCAGGATACACGCTCGCCTCACGTCACGTGACAACTAGAATTGTTCAAAGCTCTTGTGCTCGAGCCTCCACCATCGTCTTTCTTCCCTCCTTCTGTTCGCTTTGTTCGTTACTAACCATGTTCGATATCCCTTTCACACTCCTGGGAGAATCGGATAGCATGCCTTAAAAGTACTGCGGACCAACTGATCCTGTAAATCTACCTCGCAAGCCTTTCGCTGGTGTCTGCTCGCTGGTGTCTGCATGGCTAGATGTTGTCTTTGCTGAAGAACTACTCAATATGTGTTAATTCTAAAATTCTAGTGGCTCTAATATCTTGTATCTATGCTTGTATGGTCTGTGCACACTCTGGCTAATTTGCTTTCGCCGCCTCTTTGCCGCCTCTTGTCTTGTGCTGCTGCTGCTTTCTGCTGGAACATGTTACGGTCCTACTGGTAACATATATTCAAGAAGATTCAATAATATGAAGACCTATAGAGTCGGTAGGTGTTCAAATCTCTGCTTAAATGACCATGGCTAACTTTGTTATTTTCCAGTTACTTTGTTGAGCTGGCTACGCCAAACCCCGGATGGCAACCTCCACAAAGCGCATTTGGAGTAATCAAGCAAGGTATTTGCATCTTAGCATTATATTCATTGAGATTTTGACAACCGCTACATTTAGGTATTTTTGAATACATATTCTCCGCAAAACACCGCAAATGGGTCAAAGCCAGGATGGACTATACATGTCGTGATCACTCACAACTGAAGCAATAAAACTTTATTGACAAGGTTAGTCCCAAAGTATTAAGTTCTCATTCCTTCTGGGCTTGTAATATATGTAATTTACCCTCCAAATGACTTGAATATGATTTGACTATATTATATATAATATTGTGTGTATTTGCCTCCGTGAAATGATCTGCAAAAGGAAATCAAAAGTAACCGGAAGTGTCGGTGCGAAGCCCCCGCCCATCAAACTACTCTGCGGATTTCCGCCGATTCCACTAAATCTTGAGTTTTCCGTCTGGTGATAGTCCCCCGTATTTTCGCAGATCCACCGGCGGAAACACAAATACTTGAAAATCCGACGGATTTCCCCCGTTTTTGATGTGGACGTGTAGAGGCGAGGTACTCACATCCACAGAACTCCAACAACTCGACGCCCTTCGTAGACCATTTACCTCCATCTAATGTTTGTTACTATGAAGCACCAACTACGTCTTAAGGATCGGCCTCACGGATCGTTCCTCAAGTCTCCGTCCATCCATCTCCTCTGTGACAGGTTACACCAGGATTCGCCAGGACTCTAGTTACGATATCCGAAGTTCTTCATCACCCAGATGAAGTCCAAATGAGGCTGTTCGTATGGCAAAATGGAATAGACGCGACAGGTGAAACTAAAGATAAAGAGGACAGATTCCTACTACACCCTAGGTCCTTGCGAAGCTGGTTGCGGGTTGAAGCAGCTAGTTTGAGCTTGGGAGCTTTAAGTAGGCTATGAAGGAAGCCTAAGGATACATCCGTTAATACTTAGCCCAGACATGAATCGAAGTACTGGACTCACAAGAAGCATTGCGACCCATGGGTAAGGACTGTAAGGTTGTGGTCACTGGGTACAATATTAAGGCCATGGAGCAGATTCCGAGCTAGAGTTATGATGCATTGATGCATTGACACCACATTCGAGGTCATACAGTTGATCAATCCTCCTGAAGTAAAGACACTGGAGTTGAACCTAAAGTCGATTGAAGGTTCGAAGCCATCGTTAGCGCTGGGGTGATAGGTGCAGGGTTACTACATCGCCTCCCGGGCCGGTAGTCCGCTGGGCTTTCTCTTTCTCCCTCCTCCGCCCATCTCTTCGCTAAATTAAATTCCCAGGATTGCTCTGCTAATTTACGGTTGGACTGTCACATACTATGCTTAAACGCGATTCTTAAACGGTTCAAATCTTCTGAAACCTATCAGAAGGCAAAAAGATCTAGGAATTCGAAGCACCTTTGCCAAAGAACAGCTGTGTAATCTGGCTTTCAACAGGTACTGTCTATGCTCTACCCCTCTTGTCTCCCACCACCATGTCGCCCATCCATGTTATTATGCAGGTCTTGAGCGTTACTGCCCTCGTCTCTGGTGGTGTCACTGCGAAGACTGGGGTAAGCAATCATTAGTCATTAGTGAGCTAGATAATCATAACTCATATTAAATATATATAGTACAGGTTCCCAAAGTGCAGTGATCCGACAGCGAACTGGGTATGACTCCGATGTGGTCAAATATTTTCTCCCACTTGATTATTTCGGTCCAGATGTTTGCCAAACAAGGTGTATCACCGTGTGAAGGTATCATACATACCACTTTCATCATTCTTCTTCACATCCACTGAATTATCGTGGAAACTAGCTGCTGCAAAATTGCAAGGTCAATGCATCAGGGATAGTACGTGTACATAATTTGTCCCAACTGATTTTTTATTAACATCTTCTGTAGCTTTCAGCATCTCACCCTTCCGTCCAGGCTCCGCCTATAGTGGTCCTCGCGCACCATCAGCCAGTACCCCATGTACGTGCAGCTCAGTGAGCTATTCCATGGTTTCGCCTGCGCTATTTGCCAAGGCGGCGATTTCCAGACGTATGTGATATACGTATTATAATCTATACATTTGAGCTAATGAGCATTAGCTGGAGAAAATGGGTAGCCAATTGTAATATATCTGATATCGCGGTGACAAAGTATATCAGAAAAAATTCTCAATGAGTGTATGTTACTGTTACTCATTCAGCAACAGGTGCCCTGTCCGATTTCCGACTGGCATAGAGGTACCGGCATGGGCGTATGTAAACGTTGAGGTTCGTTTCGTTCAGCATCCAGGGCTTATTAAACCACTGTATTGAAAATAAGGAAATCGGGACATTCGATGTGATTCGAGCAAAGGTCGTTGCATTCCCGAGTCGTCCGAGATATTTCGACCTCGTACTTATCGGTACAGCAGGAGGAGTGGTTGGGGGCGCGCTAGTACTATCAGTTTTGGCCGCCCTGTTCTTTTATCGTCGACGCAAGCTTCACAAGAAAAATCATCTAGCATCCGACGACATTCCCGAAACAGAACCACTCCTTGCATCTGATGGAAATTAGATTTTCCACTTGGTTATACCCATGTAGTATTTTTCTATCAGTGCTCCTTTGCGTTATATCAATATCATTTTTTTTAAGTTTCCTTCATTATCATCCCTGATTACTTAGGTTTCGAATGCATTGACGTTTCAGGTGTTGTGATACTATTAAAGGTGCTGAAACTTCAGCAAATAAAGGGAATAGGCACATCGTTGTTTGAGGCATAATTCAAGATGTCATCGCAGATATCTCTCTCTCAGCATCGAACTCATATCTTATTGCGAAGTTCGCTTTTAACATCGTCTTATGCATTGCGTAATTACTCTCCTCCGTTTCCTCAGCAGTCGGCAATGGTGTCAAAATGGCGGCGACGAAGCCGTAATTCGGCACATCAGTAAACTGTAGACACACGACCTCTTCTAGTCGTGCAAAATAAGGTCTACGTAAAACGATGAACGTAGATCAGCACGGTGAAGACAGGTATGTAGCTGCCGAACCCGCGGACGAAGACTAGAAGCGAGGTAGGTACTCACATCCACAGAACTCCAAGAACTCAACAACCTTCAAATATCGTTTATCTTTGTGCAATGTATGCCACCATGAAGCACCAACTGTATCTTAGCAATGGGCCTCACGGATCGTTCCTCAATTCTCCATCTGTCTCCTCCAAGCCCGGTGACATCAGGATTCGCCACGACTGCAACTACGATATCGGAACTTCTTCCGCCTCCTGATGAAATCCTAATGAGGCTGTTCGTATGGCAGAAAGGAACTAGACGTGGATGTTAAAACTAAAGGTAGAGGGAGTAGGTTTCAATATCACTCTAGGTCTTGCGGAGCAGGTTGCGGGCTGAAACAGCTAGTTTGAACAAATGAGCTTTAAGCAGGCTATGAAGGACACCCAGAGATACATTTGTTAATCCTTATTGCAGACATGAATCGAAGATGACTCACAGGAAGCAGTGCGACGCATGGGTAAGGTTGTCGTCTCTGGATAGCATATCAAAGCTGTGGAGCTGATTTCGAGCTACCAGTATGAATTGGTAGATTGATACGACATATGGGAGCATGCAGTCAATATATCTTCACTCAAGTGAGGGGAAGACAATGGTAAGAGGTGAGAGGCTTTCCGTCAACTTTTCGCGTTCATCGATTCATCGATGGCAACCTGCCAATGCAACTTAGCAGTTGGTATAATCATCGAATGATATATACACACCCTGGAATTAAACCTAGCCCTTGCCTGCACAAAAGATACACCAATTTTTGATCTGAAGCCCAACATCATGAAAACGAACACGGGCGGCTAAATGTTCCCCTAGCGCATCGAGGAACTATGTGCTGCTATATAGCACAGAGGTAAATACAAACAATACAAGCCGCTAGACTTCGCTACTCATCGCTAAAGCACCAAATGACTCGAACAAATCATGTGAGGTTGGAAATGTACTCCGAAGTTCCACTATTACCAATGACCATATCTCCCCATCTCAGGTCTGCAGTAGAGCAGCCCGCTACTCTATACAGCAGGCACAGGAACTAGTGACGTCTTTTACTCAATGGCTACTTTTCCACTCTCTCTGAATGCCCTAGGTTCTTTATCACTGCATGCTCTGCTATCTCCTTTGCTCAGCTACAATGCTTTGCTTTAAAGTTTCTTGTATTTTGGTGCGATATATTTTTAAGATCGGTCACTTCTTCCCCAGGTCCAGGGCTTCCATATTTAGCAACCACTTGCTTCACAGCAATATTGAAGGTCGAGAGTGGGATAACTTGAGAACAAGGTAGTATGATGTTGCTGCTTGTTACCAGGTGGGAGTTAGGCACGGATGGTATATTGTATTTTTTACTACGATTTGTTGACAATGACCAATATATGAGGGATTATGAGCACTGATACAGCACATCCATGTCATATGGCCTCCATTTTGTTAGTAAGATTGTTGTTGAGATATCCTGATATTGTACCAACACTGGTAGGAACGGAATTCACCTTGTATCTTAGATTTCTTAGATTTCTTATAGCTACAGCTGTACATCATAGTGACATAATTACTTGCAAATATATAATAATTAATGCAACACAAAAACGTACTGCCTGACAAGTAACATATTAAATAAGGAAAATATGATACAAACAACTATGCGGGCTAGGAGGAGCTATATAGCAGTTCAAGGGACCGCTCGCTACGTTGGCAAGCCTCTCGGTAGATGTGATATAGCTGGTACTGTATGGCAGATTCGCTAATTGCAATACAGGCACTAGGAGCCCTATGTAGGCTATATAGTGCTCCTAGCGTTCTGTCTACTTTGCTGATGAAGGGTTGAAGTTGATTGAATAAAGGGGGGGCAAGAGAAAAAAAAACTTTGATATCAACTCCTAAAATCTCTGTAAGGTCTGCCAGAGGAACCGCACCCCCTTTTAACCCTACTTATAAACATATATAAACGCTTATGTATTTTAGAAGTCTCCTAGTAAAACTATCTAAGGTTCTAACTATCCTTGAGGCTGTAGGGCTACTAGAATTAATTATTTTGTTGTCCTCCTTCAGTTTACGAATGGCAGGGCTTGCATCTTCTGTAAATGTTATGCATTTCCGATTCGGAACAGATTTTTCTAATCACAGTTATAAGCTATCCTAATATGTAAACCTGGAGGTCATCTAGTTGAAATTATTAATAAGCCTCCATCGTAGGATGGGCTCGCTTATCCAGCGACCAATTAATAATTAATAACTGTAGCAGCTCGAAAATAGTTAGTAAATAACTGAATTTTTCATACTTAAAAAAGAATGCTTATGGGGTGTTTCGAACCAAAGACCCCATAAAGGATGATATGAGATACTTAATAATCTACTACTCGTCCACAAAGATATTAATGAACTGTTATAAATGGAACTATCTATTAAAGACATGACAACTAGAGTATCAAAAAATTTAACAATAAAGATTATCGCGACAAAGACACGGGCGTCTACCTTCGACTGGGCAATAGAATACTGGTTGTATTAATACTTTCGATTATTCCACAATTAATAATATCCATTAATCCTTCCGATTATTGTACTATTAATCTTCCATTAATCCTTGCCCGTGCATTTTAAGGAGTAATTTTATCATAATTAATAATTGCAATATCCAGGGATTAATGCTTTTTCCCTCTTTTTTTATAGGCTGTTTGGCGCATCTGCTGTATATGTACAACATTTTTTACGGTGTGATTACAATCACTATGGTGCAGTGGCCTGGTCCGTCTCATTTTGTTGTCGGGTTGCGAGTTCGAGTCCGTGCCTGTGTAATTTTTTGGTTACTGGCTATTACTATTAACCGATTAATAATGAGACTGCAACCCCACCTGGTAGGATTAATCTTATCCTTTAGTTAATCGGCGAGGTGCCAGTTATTAATTATTAACTGGTCGCTGGGTAAGCGAGCCCATCCTACGCTGGGGGATTATTAATAATTTCAGGTAGAGTATGTGAAATCTGGCTCTATTCGCCCTCTTGTTGCAATTTGGAGCTTCTAATCAATGAAATACTCATTCTGAGGCTGTTTTCAGTCTGAATCTTCGAAATAAATAGCCAAAAATAGCTCTTAAAAATTCTCAGTAAGTCCTCCCAACACCTCCGAGTCGATATCTCTGATTTTTTTGAATACCTACTCTTTGCGATTGAAGATTCGAACTTGTAGCGCCTGTGCGATAGGCGCCAGCTTACAATATCACACCCCGGGCCGGTAAGTAGGCCTGCTGGGTTTTCTCTTTCTTTCGGCTTTGAGTCCTCTGCCCTCCTCGGCGTCATTTCTTCTCGAATTAGATTAAACTCCGATCATTATTTTGCACTGTGATAAATTGTTTTTAAATTCGATTATTAAACGATTAAATCTCCGGGGACCTGGGAATTCGAAGCCAAAGAGATCTAGGAATTCGAAGCACCTTGTCAAAGAACAGCCTAAGTATCTATAGTTTGTGGTCCATCTGGCTTTCAACAAGTCAACAGGCACTCCCCGCGCTCTACCCCCTCTTCTCTCCCACCACCATGTCTCCCATGCTTTTTATCCTGCAGGTCCTGAGCGTTATTGCCCTCGTCTCTAGCGGTGTGGAGGCTGAGCAAGTAAGTAATCATTAGCGGCCAAGATCATCATAACTCATGTTAAAAATATGTAGTGGAGATTCCCAGAGTGCACTGATCCCACGACGAACTGGGTAAGACCATTGCCGATCTGGTCGGCCCTTTCAATTTTTTCCCGCTTCATTTCGGTCTAGATGTCGAATCAGCGGGGCATGTCGCCATGTGAAGGTACTTATCGCTTTCGTTAAATTGTTCCCCATCGTCTTAAACATTATGAGACTAGTTGCTGCTAATTTGGAAGGTCAATGCGTTGGAATGACTGAATCTGAATCTGACAGTTGATTTTTGATCTCCCGACAGCACTCCATATTAAGAAGCTACCCTCAACTTCGTCTGTGTACACTGGTCCTCGGAATGGGCACAGTAACCCACTTCAATGCAGCACAGTAAGCTATTCCATGGTTTCCGCCTGCGCTGTTTGCCAGGGTGGCGGCTTCAAGTCGTACGTTCGATATGCATTACGATCTCTACATCTGAGACAATGAGTATTAGATGGAAAGGATGGGCAAGCAACTGTATTATGCGGGATATATCGGTGGGAAAGTGAGTTTCTCAACGAATTTAGATTATATCCTAGTTTTACCCACAATAACAGCTACCCCCTTCCACTTCCACCGGGTATAGAAGTGCCGACATGGGCCTATATGAACGTTGAGGTTAGTTTATCACTGTGTACTCAGGTATCAAGACTGATGTGATCAACAGGAAATTGGGATATTCGATGTGAAGCGAGCAAAGGCCATTGCAAGTGCACCAGCTCCGAGTCGTTCGAGGTATTCCGACATGGTACTCATCGGTGCTGCGGGGGGAGTAGTTGGGAGCGCGCTGGTACTGTCAGTTCTGGCCACCCTGTTCTTCTATCGTCGACACAAACTCCACCAGAAAAAGCATTTAGCATCCAACGACACTCCCGAAAGTGAACCACTCCTGCCATCTGATGGGGATTAGATCTTCCACTTGGTTATAACTACGTGATAGTTTCCATCGGCGCTCCTTTGGCCTGCGGTACACGTATTTTATGAAAATCTTTTTTTTCCCCTCTTTGTCCGAATTCCCGATTAAGTTTCGAATGCATTGATTTTATTTATTTTAATCTTACCACTATAAAAGTGTTACACATTCACCAGATAATATCAAACGCAGTAGGTACATTCTGAACAACCGACATATGTAATATTGTGGACGTAGTGTTTTGAACAATTTTATAACGTCACAAGGTGTATATGTTCCTTCTCGGTATGTCACCCATCGGGTTTGCCACTTCTGGGATTTTTTCATCCTCTTTTCTTCTCCGTCTCATCTTTAGAAGTTGGCAATGTTGTCAAAATTGCAGCGATCAGTTCATAGCTCGGCTCATCTGTGAACTTGATATTTCGGGAAAGAACCTATGTGATATACAATGCGTCGCTTGTTCCTTCACGCTTACCTCTCCTGAGTAATGATTTTTCCTTGAAACATTGGCCAAAACGTTGTAGTTAAGTTCTGATGAACTGGTTGTGGTATCATCGGACTTCGTACCCGTCGGAATCTACGTGACACCGTCTGGTGACAATCCCATTAATGTGTACGCGAAAGATTCTATTATCCTGGCTAAAGAGTTCAAGAGTTAATTTAACCGGACAACTGTATGATTTAATTGAAATACCTCGTTGTTTGTGATCATTGATACTTGTAAATTGGAGCATTTGTGGTACATTAGCTTGGAAAATAAATATGACGACCTCCTGACTTGTAGAACAATGATGAACCTAAATCGACCAGACTTATTACAGGAGGCTTGCAGTCCGAATGTTGGCAGAAGTTGCTGGGCCTAATATCTCCATGTATAACATTTGCATCATGGAGAGTTCTGATCAACTTCAACTAGAGCACATATATTGTCAGTGAAGACGTATAATGTTTATAGTTACAAGCGAAGATAGCTGCGCTGCATGTTTGTGAGGATATTTAAAGCCTTTTTGTACAGTACATTACAGTAGCAATTCTCTGTACACTACATTATGAATGTATCCGGCTGCATTGTGGGTAGGTAGCAATATTTTGGTATCGTTACGGGTCCTCACCCTAGATATGGCCGTATATAGTTGTCCATGTGCAAATACTTCGCTGCGACCATCTAGCACTGATCTGTCCAAAGTTATACCAATACAACTGTGAAATGTTGTTGCATATGCAAGTCTTAAGGGGAATTGTAGCCGAGAGACTGTCCATGTGGCATTGGGAGGTTTGAATTCGAAGCGTATCCTGGGTATGAAGTAAATGTCACTTAGTTGATTGGTTCGTTGGCTAATAACTCTGATTTCGATGGTGCGGGTGTGTAGTCGGTGAATGATTACTTGAGTATTCTTCACTAACCCTTTTTGGACTGACATGTTGCGCATTAGGAGGCAAATGGCTCCTTCCTTTAGGTGGAGGTTATGTGGTGGTACACTGGGTGCCATTAATATTGCTAAATAGTCTGGCGTTACGTCAGGGTGATCA
>KN837578.1:0-11624 GCA_000827215.1 Sphaerobolus stellatus SS14 | reverse complement strand
ATATATATATTAGTTATATGCACTACATCAGTAATGTAGTTATATTTAGTGTGGACACCATAAGTGTCCACAACGGCTTGTATGTAGCATGCCGGCGCATTAGGCGCCGGCATATATCTTTTTACCCATACCATTGTACTACCTACTCTTAATACACAGAGTTCAGTTAGTATCGGTGTGAACTAAGAGATATACCAAAGCGTTATATGCTCGCACCATTCATGGACTCCTAGACGGCCATCTGAAGCCATGATTGGTGTGGCTATTTCGTTCGGGGCTTCAGGAATAAAGGACATGTTAGGGGTTGTAATCCAGAACTGGTCACCATCGATGAGCTCTCGTCGTGCTGCTTTGCGGATCCTTAAGTAATGTACTATATAGTAAATGACGAATGAGCGTAAGCGAGCTGCGAACAATGCCAAACTTACCTGGTTCTGTGCTGTCATAATCTACAATGGGATTCACTAATATCAGCCATCCAGGTATATTGTCGTCCTCAAACTCTGGCCACCTCCTTTTGGGAACTTGGGCGACTGATGGTTGAGTTACAGGTAATGGTTCAGGTTCTGGCACTATCTCAAGCTCCCTCCTTGTTGGGGTCTTGGTAACAGATAGTTGAATCGCTGACGATTGTTCCAAATCGGCAACTAGGTCCTGGTCCGGAGTGACACGATTGAGTACTTCATCATAGCCCCAAAAAGGATCTATGGGACCATCTGGCAGAGGCGTCCCTAGGCGAGGAGGGGAGGAGCCAAAGGTCGGTGTGGTAGGAGGACGAGATGACAGAAGACCGTCAGCAGCTGGTGACACAGCGTCAGGTAGCTTGCTGGCAGATACGGAACCCAGTGACCCAGCGTCAAGTGGGTTCCGTCTTCTAGTTATCATGCCGTCCCACCACAACTAGCCCCTAATGTCTCTCAATTTGAGCGCGGGCATGAACGACATATTACTGAAACTTACCTTATAACAGTAACCCGATGTCGAAGCCCAGTGGCTCACGACGCGATCGTAGAAGAATAGAAGGATTATTTATAGATATTGAGGTGAGAGCGATGAGTTATAGAGATTGAGTAAGGAGATGGAGGATGGAACGGGATGGAGGATGAAACTGGACGTAAAGGCGACGAAGCGGAGTTGAAGTGTGGCTTTGGCGTTGTGGGCGTACACCCACAACGCAACTCACACTAGTGCCAAACAACAACAAGCACCACACAACCTCCATCCTGCTTCCTCATCGACCTCCTCGCATCTCTTTATCCTCCTTTCTCTTTATCTACCCTTCCCTGTACGAGCATCAAATGCAAATGCTCAAACAGTGCACAAGCGTATCCCGTGCGCTGTTTACGCTGGGCGCCAGTACCCTCTACAGGCTCGTCGCTCAACAACCCCCATCATCTCCGAATCGCATCTCTTTGGTAAGTTCATTAATCTCGTACAATTCCTATTGTTTCTGACAGTTGTTATGATCGTTAGCTCACCGCACCACTCTGGGTCGATATCTGCATTCATCGTTAATGATGACTCCCTTTTCCTCCTCCCTTTACCCCGACATCCACTTACAATTCTTCCGACTTCACTACTGTGATGGGCCGACGTGGTACAGCACAAGCGCAAACGATCTGAACAACATGGGTCGTTCGTTTTCGTCCCGGTAAGCTCTGTCTCAGTCTGTTTTGCCGTCATGATCATACTGACGTAGCTAGCATTATACGGCCGATCAAATAACATCCCTCCATGAGGAGATATCCAGAGTATCGGGGCCACTTGACGTTGTGTCACTGGTCTCTACCCCCTGCCTACCTGACTTTGTGTCACTAGGTGGAGGAGCTCTTCTGGGCTAGTCTCTTTAGACGATCCTGGCTTCGGCCACTCATCGTTGTCACTGGTCTCTACCCACCTCCCACGGCTACCCGACTTTGTGTCACTAGGTGGAGGACCTGTTCTGCACCAGTCTTCACAGGCAGGCATGGGCTTCACCGGCCCATACCTGACAGCAATGGGCTTCACCAGCCCTTACCTTGACGTACCTGGGTTTCAGCATGCCTTACGTGACAGCCCTGGACCTCACAGCATTACCTGAGTGTCTGGATGGGCAGAACCCACAGGTGCTCATGTATGCTCTCGAAGCCGGTCCGGGTCAGCTCTGGCGATGTCTCCGTTGTGCTGCGTGTACCAGAGATAATTTTTGCAATGATGAGCGCACCTGTAGCCCCTCATGCTGTGAAAACGGCATCGTCGCCTTCCATCATAACTTGAGGTCCCGGAGCCTCGCAGTTCACTGCCCAATCGACTCTCTCTCTGGGCAACCGGGTTCACCTATAGTATTCGCCTGTGCGTCTCTCCAGGCTGTGGGGTACGACGATGCCAAGCATATTGGGGTTAGCGCTGCTCGCAGCGCTTGTTCAGAGCCTCTTTCCGCCTCCTGGTGTCACCATCCATGCCCCGTTCTGTCCCTCTCCTCACAGCCATTCGAAAGCAGCATAAAAAAAGGGAAACACTGTCTAATGTCAAACTCAGTAGCAGCGGGATCCAAGTGCATCGCAACAGCCAAGATGTCGTTGTTGAGCATACCAACCTTGTGCACACACCCCAAGGGACGATACTCGAAAAACAAGAATACATAATCTCCCCGCCGCGCCCTTCAAAGAAGAGGCGCGTGATGGAGATGGACGAAGAGATAGTCAACGGCCTGCCTGCAGATTCCATGCCGCCAGAAGCACCTGCTCATGGAAACTCAAGACCAGAGCCTGACAATGGGCCTAACACATCAGAGCGACCATCTCGATATCAAGTCTGTGGTCGTTGTAGCCTATTTTGCAATGCTCTGATAATATAATACAGGGAGCTTCGACCTTCATGTATGATTTCAAGCAGGAATTGGACACTCTTATCTCAGGTATTTTCCAACACGAGGCTCCTACCCCGCATGAGATTAAATGTGCGTGTGGGGATATGGCAACTCACCGCTGCATGGATTGCTGGCTGCAGCCTCGTCTATGCCAAAGTTGCCTCCTCCAAGCTCATCGCAGTAACCCACTGCATCGCATAAGCATATGGGCTGACAACTATTTCAAAAAGGCAGATTTGTTTTCACTCGGGTTGGTGCTTGGGCTCGCCCATGAAGGCAGCGCTGTTTGCCCCAATCTCAAACTGGGAAAAGAGCCCCGTAAAGTCGACGTTGTGCACATCAATGGGCACCACACCATAGCAATCCATTACTGTCAATGTCCTGGTGCGGGTGACCCGATTCTCCAATTGTGCCGAGCGGGGTTGTTCCCTGCCACAGTGAAAGATCCTACTCGAATTGGAACAGTTTTCACCTTTGCAGTCCTCAAGGAGTTCCAGATACACCAATTGACATCGAAGAAGTCTGCTTATGACTTTTGTGAAGGTCTGGTGAGACATACTGACATGCAAAGTCCAAACTTGGGCAAGGTAAGTCATCGTTCTCATCGATCTCTTGTGTATGCTTAACCATGTTGTTTCGATAGAGCAAATATAACGAGTTCCTGCGAGTCTCTCGAGTCTGGAACCATCTATCTACTCTTAAACGCAGCGGACAACTACATGGAATTGACAAGCTCTTACCTCATCGGACATCTGGTAGCACTGCTGTGCGATGCCCTGCATGCCCAGAAGAACACTTCAATCTCGCCTCGAATTTCATCAAAGAGGAGGATGGAACAAAGTCAGTCGTAAAGGTTGTCTATTTTCAGAAATTACCTACTAAAAGTCTCCCAGGTACATCAATATCAAATGGATATCGGTGGATGGGAACCATTCCGCCCGTCGTCTCAAGAAACGGCATGATCCCAATGATACGGCTTTAAGTGGGGGCACTGCATATTGCGTGGATGATGATACCTATCAGGCGTACCTCAAGAAAGTGGTGGATTCACATGAGGTATATTATATATTTTTGATAATCCCCCCAGTAGTTACTTAAACGTCTTAAGAAAAGCACATGCGCCAATCTCTCAGCGGCGAAAATGCAAAACAAGGCCAAATTCAAGAACTGTGAAGTCACTGGAATCGCAGGGGTGATTTGCGCCCGTCATGGTTTCATCCAACCTGGAGGGGTGGCAGACTTGCAACTTGGCGAGAAGTGAGTCCACTTGTAGCATAGAGACAAGCAGAACTGACCCCCGTTAGATACTGTAATGTGGATTATGCTCTGGCAGGTGCCTTACGAGAAACACCAGGAATACGAATCGGCCTCACTTACGATGTAGCGTGTCAGTATACGATCAATATCAAGGATCGTTGGCAAGAACATTTCCCTGAGCTTTTGGAGACAGTGGAGAGAATGATAGCTGGGGTTGCCAAAATGCACCAAGTCGGCCACAAGGATGATTGTGCGTACAGTTGGGCATTAAAGTTCCTTATTGGTGCTGGTCGAACATCTGGGGAGCTAATCGAAACGGTATGGGCGGAATTAAATCAGGCCAATGGGAGTGTCAAGCAAATGAATCCTGGAATGCGCCATGACGCACTGAACCTTTTCTATGGAGATTGGAATTTTCGCAAAATGGTGTCGCTGAGTAAGACCTATATAGATCCTAGTGCGGGCTGATATCTAACAAACATCACTCAATTAGGTGGTATGCTCTGCGAAAGTCTCATCAAGGCATATCAGATGCTGCCGAAAGCCCAGAGGGAATTTAATGACATAGGTGCCACACCTGATCAAGTCGAAGAGTGGGGAAAGTTACCTACTGAGGCCAGGAAAGTGGACGGTGAATGGGTCAGTGTATACAAGCCGAAAGGAATCAAAGGTAAGCATTATTTACCATTGACTGTGTCCAGATCGTTGACTTTACTTTCAATAGCTCCAAGTCAGGCCGCTGTATTTCAGGCACTAATGCAGGCACAACAAACCCGTGCAGACAGCCTTAAGGAATCAGGCAAGGATGTTAAGGCATTGAGTAATGGCCTTCGTATTCAGGCCACCCAGTAAGTTTGAATAATCTCACTCGCATTATTTATCTAATGTTCATTCGGTTGTATGTAGACGTAGGCTTAAAGGCATGAACCGACAATTCAAAGAATACCCTACGGATGCCAGGAATGCTGACATTGCGAAGCTCTGCAAGAAGCTGCAGGATGACATAGATAGATGGCGGAAACAGCAGTTGGAATGTTGGCCCAAGCTCCAGCATTTCGTAATCAATCAGAAGGTGATTGAACCGGAAAATGAGAGTTTGTATCTACCCTCTGATTTCCAGAGCCCTGTGGAAAGGACTGACTTTGGACTGGAGGAAGCGGGGTTGTTAGAAATGCAATTACGGGAAGGTGAAGCAAACGATGCGTTGGAAGCCATCCGTCTTGCCATTAAACAACTGGCACTTGATGTTCAGTACAAGAAGAAGGAGGTGACGGGGCAGAAGGACAGCACCCGAGCCCATGATGAACTCAAGCGTAAATGCGCGGCCAGAAACAAGTATGTGATCAAATACCGCCAGGCGTTCAGAGCTATGATCCGTTTGGGGATGGTCGAGGGACAAACCCCACACAAGGAACTCAAAGATAGCGATTTGCGCATTAAAGGGATGACCGGGGCTGGCGAACTTGGAGAGGGGACAAAAGAAGAATCTTGGATTTGGTCAGCGATGTTTGACCCATCACTTCCTGTTAGTCAACGCACTGAATGGGAAAATGAGTGTGAGTCCCATTTGAATGTGTTGTGATTCCTTTGATAATCCCATTTACAGTCGACCGTGTACGATGGTTCAGGGCTAAGGCCAACAAAGACCGTTGGGAAGAAGAAATCGATATTCTTGAAGAAGAATTCCAACGAACCAAACGGTCTTTTGCACGCATGGAACAGGTGTGGAAGGCATTAGCACATGTTTGTGATGACACTGCGGAAGGATGGGGCAAACGTGCTTATGCCCATCAACAAGTGGGTATGTATCAACTGCTAAATAAGCGCGCCCATGGCGACTTTCTCAAGACAAAGTCGCATAAACCCATCCCTGCTTTAGCGGGATTTGTCGCGGTGTAACAAGATGCAGTCCCGACTTCTACAACTCATTGCGACCGGTTGGGAGACAAATACTAGTTTAGAATCATACGTCCCACACGTTCACTGCCTTAATAATACCAAACTTTTCCCTCGTTAGCATGGGCCAGCCCTTTTCTACCCAACACAACAGAATCACGTCTGTTATCTCCACACATCTGCATGCAATCTCCTTTTTGCTTGACATAAACTTACCGATTCACGTCAGACAATCTGTGTCAGAGATCTACGCAGGGCGCTCTATGTCAGACATATCATGTAGTGTCTGCAACCGGATATGTGGACAAAGCAACCAGGGGCACAAGGATAAACTAACGCATTGCTCTGATATGTGGCATTAACCTTGAGCAGAACACACAACCATAGCCAAGAGCCACAGTATCGCCCAGATTCCTTGGAGCCTCCCAGAAGAGTGGCACTATCTCCTTGGGTCAGCAAATCAACGTAAGCCCCCGAATTAGGCTCAGCGATCACAGTCATCCCATCCACAAAAAGCCAACAGTCGACATAACGTCTTCCAGCACTCGTACCATCCATGCAGAACACTCCCGTTCAGCGAAAACGCCAGCCCCCCGGTGTTGGCAAGGCTCGTGAAGCTCTGCAAAACTGCATGCGGCTCATTGTCCTCCGGGCTGTGACGACGAAGAAACCCTCCTCGGAGACGCATTGTGGCAAGTCCTGCAAGAGAGAGATGACTTATGGGTTCACTACGCTTTCCTTGGAAAATGTGGGTAGATGGTTCGTAAAGGTTAGCCTAGATATTTCATAGCTCTATCATGGTCCTGATGTCGCCCCATTAGTGTGTGAATCCAGGCTGTGATCATTTCGAATTCAAAAATGTCGCCTTGTCCTCCACTCAAATACGAGCCAACCACCTTGATATTCTAATGGAACAGCTTGAGTCGATGAAGAAATTTCCGAAGACGCCATCAGAAGGTGCTAGCTCGTCTCGGAAGAGGAAAAAATCGTCCACTAGTTCTGCACGTGTATCCAGTACACCCAGGCCTGCATATACACCCACTGTATGCTCAGGCAGTGGGAGCAACAGCGACACCGATGATGATGTCATCATCATCTCAGACAGTGACAGTGACAGTGACAGCGACAGCGACGGTGGCCACCGATCCATCAAGACTGAGGATCCTTTTGTAGCTTCAGCCTTTGTCGTCAAGGATGAGGGACGCCAGAAGCCAACATGCCGAGTGCTTCTCTGGGAAAAGGTGCGAGAGCTCACATTCTTCAATCTCACAATATCTCTGAAATCCTTAACAGAAGGGGGGGTATGCCTTTGAATTTAAATGTGACATCCAGAATGGCCATTTCCGCGCTAAGCAAAATCCCAACCTCGCAGTGTTTGTCAAACCTGATGCAAGCTTCTACTACTACAACAAGCATCTTAGCATTTGGGAAGCGGTTTATAATCAACCTATTTCTGCGACCCGCTATGATACCTTCCTCTTTCGCCCCGTTGGGCTAGCCGTATCAGCATGCCTTGGGCTCGAAGACATGATGAGTTGGCAGCGGGGCGACCAGGTTGCTCACTCCTCTACTCCTCACCCTCCGAGTTCTTCACCTTCAGTGCGGCCTGCCACCAACGAGTCCAAACCTTCGACCATGAAGCGCAAAGCCCCAGATGACCAGGCGGTTCATATCAAGGTAAGTGAATTTCTTATTATGCAGCAAAGTATCTAAATCTATCAAATAGCGTGCTAAAATGTCAGAACAAGACTTCAAAGAGTCCCTTTCCAAGACTTTGCCTCGCATGAAAAAATGGTCTCGGGCACCTTAAACCGCCTACTGAGGATTTGCAAAGGCTTAGGGGCAGCACTTGCTTCCAAGCAATTAGCATCGCACAGTTAATCAACCAATAGGGTTTGGTCATCTGTAGAAAAGAGCTACGATTATTGAATAGTTGACAACACGCCATAACTTGTTATCATTGCAAAAATAAAGATGTGGCAGGGTTGGGATTTTGCCCGATCATACCATTCCGACCCGCTTCGGAAAAAAAAACCAGCAGGATCGATCAGCAAACGTAAACACCACAAGAGGCTCTGACAGAAGCGCTGACCATTTGTTGCCACAAATGTCTAATCTCTCCCTTCTCCCTTCTTGATTCTCCACTCTGAGCATTATGGGTCGGCAGCCAAAACTGAAGGATCCAATTTTAGGCCTTACTGGCGCTGCCAGTGAATACCTAGAGTCGTTCATCCCAGAATACATTGCACATGAGGGGAAGAAGAAAGCGTATGCGGAAGCCATTACTGAAAAAATTTACTTGCATTTCAAGTTGAACAAGCGACTTGGGCCCGTTCCGTCAGAAGCAGCCAAGCAGTGGGAAAGGAAGGAACTGAAAGAGAAGGAGAAGGCAAAGAAGGCAAAGGCCATGAAGAAGCGTATGAAGAAGAACAAGAATAAAGCGAAGAAAAATATCAAGATGAAGGCCATCGTCCATCAAGACTCAGACAATGAAGCGGTAGACCCAGTTGTGAATACTTCCAATGTCGCAAGTAGTTCTGACGATAGCGACACTGATGTCACAACCGAAGATGAGGGTGATGAGCAAGACTGTGATGGTGAAGGGGTTAGTGTTACATCAACGTCCTATGGAACTTTGGAAGCCGTAAGTGTTATATACAGCATGTTACAAAAGTGAAACTCAACGCACTCATTAGAAAATAGTCCGTTGGTTCTATAACCACAAGAACAACAACAAAATCATCAAGGACCACCATGCAACGCCCAAGCCCCGTACACCTGCCGCAGCTCCAAATGGCTCTCTGCTCTCATTCGCCCCACTTGTGAAGATCCCAGCTCGGTCTATGTATGCAACAGCACACTGTGAGGACATCAATCGTGAGGTAGCGGCCCGCATCAAAGCAGGCAACCTTGATACTACACATAACTTCCGACTTTGGAATTTTATTGTCAGCGAGCGTTGGGAAGCAATGGATGAGAATGGGCGGACTTACTGGCATCAAAGGGCACGGGAGGCTGAAGAGGCAAAGAATTCAGAAGAGGGACGTCTTGCTCACATATACAGGTGAGTGAAATAGCATACAGAGCTAGGAAAAGGCACTTACGCCTAGATAGTAATCAACACGCATTGTTGCCCACACTAGAGGCCCTGTTGACAACATTACCAGGACAGGGAGTGAATCAGATCGGAGAGGCTGTATTCCATATCCAGTGCGCATATATTGGGGAAGATAAAGACATGCGGACATTCAGGTTGGGTGGGATTTGCCTAGTAATATGCGAACATACTAACAGGTAGATAGTTTTGCAGTTGGAACGCCAGAAGTTCCAGAACTCTGCGAGCACGCTCCCAGGTATCAGGAAACAATATCCTCGCCATTCATTGCATGGGCCAAACATTGTTTAAAAGGTGTGTTACTTAATAACCATTCTTTGGGTGGCCATGCTAATGCGGGGTGCAGGTTTGCCCCCAGAGACGCCTAATGAGCCTCAGAATGTCACTGTGGACAGTGAACAGGAGTGAGTCTGACCAACCATATAGCGAAAGCCATTTTACTGATTACCCATAGGAAAACAAGGACAGTTGGACAGGTGTTATTACTTGCGCAAGTGCCATTAATGTCAGTAGGAGAGGAAGATGTTGAAAAGTCTTCCTCACCTGTTTGCACACCTTCGCCGCTGCGATTGGGTCTCTTGTCAGATACCACGACCATAGACAACATTTCTCATGTGTCTTCTGACCAATTCAGATTCAGATCCCCAGATCAAGGTCCACCTCCGACCTTCATCACTCCGACAGGTCAAGCAGCAAGGACTACACATGCATCTCCAGCAGCAAGCGTTGGGTTGGCACAGCCAGCAATTGACCCCGGAACGATGATTGCTATTGCAAAAGCTGCTATCGAGGTGAGTAACTTCCGGGGACAGTCATTGAAACTCATGCCAACCATGACTTAGCTCAGTGCTACTAGTCGTGACCACGCTGCTTCAAGTGCAGACTCTGAGTCTGCCGCTATAACCCCAGAACAGCCCAGGGGTGAAGCCCCGACGTGGGTGGAAGAGATAGAACCCCCTGTTGTGAAACAGCGACGTAAACGAGCTCGGTCTGCTAGCTTACCGCCAGGCATTGAGTGAGTCTAATTCTTGGGTTTTTGCGCTCAACTTCTCAAATCATTCACAGTTTGAATGGGGGCAAGGGCCAACGGTATGTCTTTAAAGGAAGTCATCTTAACTTTGAATGCGTAACTATGTTGTGTAGGACAAAAAAAGTGACAGCAAAGGCTCAAGGTATGGGATGGCCTGCCCACCAAGCTGCCAAGACAGCTCAGTTGGACGCTGGGGAACAGGCTAGGTGTGTCAGACCATTGAAAACTTTTTGAAGAGATCCTGATTGGCAGCTATAGTAAAAGACATTGCATAGACGAGGAAGCAGTGGCTGTGGGAGTGCGAGCAGCTGAACAAGTCCGGCAGCCCGTGACTCAGGAAATCAGGAGTGAAACTGAAGGATGCCAGTACGTATACTAACACCATTTGAAAAGACGTTTAGTTAAAACGCAGTATAGGAAATCTCGTGGTCGTGGGCGACCGCGCAAGCCCAAACACGACCATTCTGTCCATGGGGAACTGGGAGTGGTTCAAGTCCAAGTCAAACCCAAGTGCGTGTTGTAGAGCTCATCCAATGTGTGTTCCACTGACCCTTACAATTATAGGAAAAGACGAGGTCGTCCACCCAAGGCTAAAACTGGGGATCCTGTCAACAACGAAGGTGGGCCGGCACTTGGTAGTAGGCAGGTATGAAAGGAATTAAAGGTTACCATGATAGTAATACACATACAAGAATTTTCGGGATATTGCAATTATTAATTATGATAAAATTATTCTTTAAAGTGCACGGGCAAGGATTAATGGAGGATTAATAGTACAATAATCGGAAGGATTATTGGAGATTATTAATTGTGGAATAATCGAAAGTATTAATACAACCAGTATTATTATTGCCAAGTCGAAGGTAGACGCCCCGTGGCTTTGTCGCAATAATCTTTATTATTAATTTTTTGATCCTCTAGTAACTATATCTTTAATAGAGAGCTCCGTTTAAACTAATCTATTAATCTCCTTGTGGGCGAGTGGTAGACTGTTAAGCATCTAGTGCTGGCTTTCACGAGGCCTCTGGTTCGAAACACACTATAACCAATCTTTTTAAGTATGAAGAATTTAGTTAATTATTAACCATTTTCGAGCTGCTACAGTTATTAATTATTAACTAGTCGCTGGGTAAGCGAGCCCATCCTACGATGGAGGATTATTAATATTCTCAACTAGATGACCTCGTGGTAAATGGGTCTTATAGTTTATTTTTTGCTCTACAATGCTGTATTAGAAACCCTTACCTCATTTCCATTTTATAGAACTCTCTGAAGCTCACAATACGGCCATTTTGGAATATTTTGGAATATTTCAGCCCTAAAACCCAGTAAAATATTGAAAAGTGACCATTTTGGGCCTCCCTTAGCTCTTCAGGGAGAAAAAATTGGGTTGGGGTTTCTAATACAGCATTGTAGAGCAAAAAATAAACTATAAGACTCATTTACCACTTGATTCTCAAAAAAATCGTAGACTGAGT
>KN837572.1:6532-18903 GCA_000827215.1 Sphaerobolus stellatus SS14 | reverse complement strand
GGTCTCGACACGTATTGAGCGTCGACGTTACTAACTCTAAATGAGATCGAGTCAGGTTGTGACACATCGCAGGGCTCTGGGATCTGATTTCTGAATATGAATATTCCCCTTATTGCTTTTTCTTTGGGGTTCGCTAAGCTAAAGACTAGTGTGGGTGGGAATATCCGATTTTTACGGTTTAAGTACCTGAAATATAGTGAAAAGGGTCATTGTTCTCGGAAAATGATTGCAGGCCTATAGCCTTTCCGACTCCACTATAGAACTTTATTGCTTAGGGCAGACCGTATCAAGCATGCACGGAGTGTACGAAAACCTAATCTTTCTGGTAGTTTATTAATCACCCCTATGGGGTCTTGGGCCGCTGGGCGGCCTATTCTAGTGGTCACCACGTTCAAAACCATAACACTTATTTCGAGAGCTGGATGACTGGCACAGGTCAAACGACGACATCCTGCTAGTGTCAGAACGGGTTGAAGTTCTTGCACTCTGGACTCCAGAAATAATCGGTACCCTATACGACATTTTAGCACTGATATCCGAAAATAAAAATAGGTGTAGATCTATGGCCAGGATGATAAAGTAACTAATATATGAAAATTATGATCTTACACAGATAGCCTAAGGAACCCTCTCAAGTTTAAAAATACGGTATATTAACTCATTTTACCGTAAATATTCCTGTCGAATAAGTACTACACAGGTACGTAGTCCTCAATATACATCATGGCTCGCGATTTTTCGGACGAACCTGAGTGTCTTCGAATTCAAGAACCACTTCATAACGAACTGCCCTGCACGCCTACAGAACATCCCGATTCAGCACGACGACCTAACTATCTTTAGCAAGCTCAGCCGATAGACTCCAAGGATGCTTTTATTGTAGCGAGGTGCCCGTTTCTGTACTGAGAAGGTTATGACAGTAGTATAGTAGAGGTACGTCGAATGTAGTAGACGGTATTGAAGTCTTCATTAACAGAATTAAGGCACACTATAATGAACCCCTTATAAATACTTGGGTGTGTCTGCAAGTAGCGGAGGTCATCGGTTAAGACTTCACACCAATGAGGTGCAGAGAATAAAGCGAAAAGCCAGGAAATAGGTTATGATAGACAGCATAATTCTTCCGTAAAACTTCTTACAGAATAACATCAACATAAGTAAGTAGTAAATATTTTGGCCAAGACTGATGTATATGAAACCGTCGTGACCTCGACGGCGTCCTTCTCCGCCGAATGGGCAAGGGGACGCTTGAGGGGAGGAATATAGTTTTCGTTTAGGCGGCGAAAGACCTTCAATTCTACCGGTTGTCCGACGCGAACGTCGAGGATCTGAGGGGGTGCATGACTGAAAGGATAATCACTAACGATGTAGAATGAACTCGTATGCCTTGACGTACCCAATATTAATCTCGTCAAGAATCCTGGAGTTCTCTGGCTTATCGTATCGCATTAAGGCCCCGTCTCCGATGCTGAAGCCATCTCTCCAGAAGGTAATGCGTCGCTTAGCGACTTCTTGGTCGTCGCCTTCTTCAGCTGCTGAAGAATAGTAAATGTGAGCATGTCCGGTTGAATATATGCGGCTGGAGCCACTCACCGGGCTGGGCAGGTGCTCTAGCTCTGAGCGTAAATTCAGTATCCTTTCTCCGGATGACAAACGTACTTGGCAGCTTTGCGAAGGATATCGACGATAGTGTTTTTGCCAGACTCGACGGTGTTCTTCTCCGCCGAATGGGCAAGGGGACACTTGGGGGGAGGAATATAGTCTTCGTTTAGGCGGCGGGTGACCCTCAATTCTACCAGTTGTCCGACACGAACGTCGAGGATCTCAGGGGGTGCATAACTATAAGGATAATCAATAACGATGTAGAATGAACTCGTATGCCTTGACGTACCCATTAGCAATCCCATCAAGAATCCTGGAGTTCTCTGGCTTATCGTATCGCATTAATGCCCCGTCTCCGACGCTAAAGCCATCTCTCCAGAAAGTAATGTGTCGCGTAGCGACTTCTTGGTCGTCGCCTTCTTCAGCTGCTGAAGAATAGTAAATGTGAGCATGTCCGGTTAAATATATACGGCTGGGGCCACTCACCGGGCTGGGCAGGTGCACTGGCCCTGAGCGTAAATTCAGTATCCTTTCTCCGGGATGACAAAGTACGTACTCGGCAGCTTTGGGAAGGATATCGCGGTCAGTGTTGTTGCCAGAACGACGGTCAGGATTCTCTACGGATATGTTTGAGGACATGGTCGTTGTTGGATGTGAGAAAAGGAGGCGGAGGCAGAGGCAGAAGCGAGTGCGTAATTGGTCCAGTTACCAAATTAGACTCTCACTCTGCACCGATCCTGCCACGTCGTTTTACCACGCGTTCATGCTGGTTGCTGCCCCTCTCGCTGCCCCTCTCCACTGCAGTCGAGGCGGCGAACAATGACTCCCAGTCGCTCTTCTGGGGAACATGGAGACCCAACTTGTATTTCGGCCTAAGGCCCCGTCTGCCACACTCCCTCATGGCTGGACTCATGTGATTTGGCACCCAGGACTATCTTTCCGTAGGACGTATGTATTTATTATTGTGTTTTATTAGATGTATATTCACGCAGCTCTCAGAGACGCGTCACCAATGCGACCAAGGAGATGGGCTGGACGCATATTTTTGGACCGCACACGATCCCAGTGAGGGCGGTGCCGAAATCCTCAAGGATGGCAAAAATAACGTGGAAGTCACTATTGAATGCCTGTTCACCCTGCACCCCTGTAGAAAAGAACTCTGCAAAAATCGAAGCAATTCCCGCATATAGCTCATTAATTCTCCAGCTCGATGGACTTTCTACTAGAAACAGCTGGCCCACTTCTATTCTTTAAAGAAGTCATATTACTGGTAGGTAGCGTGACCGAGCAATGGAGCTGCGTCGATTGAAGGAATAGGAGCTTCAATATCGAGCTTCAAAATGAAGGCACATTTACATCACGATCTACAATGAACTTACTGCTTAGACCGAATCCGAATGTTTGGACGGCTACTACTTAGTACAACAGAGACATTCAGGTTTCTAGTCGTATGTGTTATTTTAGGCTAAGAGTGATTGCGACATCGATTGGAAGGAACCTATGAGAGCCAGTCCAGTGCATCTTAAGAAGAAAATAATTAATAAATAAGCAGGCTGAAGCCCGAAGCATCGAACTTCCGTCCTATGAAGGAATTGCGTCAACAAATCTTCGAAATAAGGCACATATGCATCATACTGTGGAAAAAAAAATCAAAAAAATCGATAAATGAATAATTCTACTAGTACCGTACATGCGATCATCAATACTCCCCCGGACCATCCGGATTCTCGATATGTAAATCGCCCGTAGAGCTTAAATTTCTGGATCGCCTGCAAATGCATCACGAACACAGAACGGAAGCTAAGCATTCAGGTCCCATAAATCTGCATTTTAGCCTGAGGAGGGGAGCCTGAGTACTACTTAGAGCGACCGGCTTTAATTCGAGAAAACCCAGTCCAGTGCACCCCAAGGGGAAAGAAAGAATAAAACGAAATGAAACGAAGCAAAGCAGCCTACTTCCGATTCTAATAAATCCATCAGATTTTCTACCACTTCGAAGTGTTCTGACGTGCCTTCTTACCATATTGAAGACCAAGTCGTATGACGATTGCAACTATGTCGACTGAAAGATAACAGCAGGTTCGACGTCTGTCAGATGAAGGCACCATCGATATTATAATAAACACGCCGAAATTACTTAACTACATATTAAGCATTCCACCATGCATGAAAATTCCTGCATGTATCAGCACTGACTCGGATCCAATCACGATGAGCATGGCCTCGGCTCTCTTTCCATATATAAAAAGGTATTTCACGCCATTTGAGGGTTATTTAAGACTTAGACCGCTCGGGTCGAAGCTCGAAAGCCAGTCAGTTAATCGCGCCCCTGCAGCACCGTCACGGTGACGCCTGCCAGTGCGAAAAGAACTACAGAAAAAAAAGGACATCGAGCACTGACCCGTGCCCGAACCCAAAGATAGCATTTCGAAACACGGTTCACACCTCATAGAAGCCCTTGAGCCAGTGCATCGATATCCCTGCCCGCCTACGGAAGAGAGAAGAGAGCTAAAGAAGCAAGAAGAAAAAAAGAACAGAACCCCACCCAGTCTGACAGGTACTGACGGAGTCGATCGGATTTACTATATATATCAGCCGAACCCACCTGCCCATAGCTAAGAATATATGCGGGCATATACATAGGCAACGGCGGGCTGCTTGAGCTCCCAAATTGGATAAACCCAGTCCATTGGCATTAACAAACAGTCAGTCGTTACCAGCCCATATCTAAGAATATGCAGACACACACTTAGTTACCTGGCTGCTCAGGAGAGTCCGAGTCCCAAATAGACGCATAGAATTAGAATAACGCAGCTTGTTCCAATCTTGTCCCCCCTCCCCTTCTCTTTCTTCCAAGTTGAGCCTCCGATCCCTCTGGTTACTACACATGGTTAATCGCCCTCGGACCCGCATTGGGCCATGTCAGGCTCGCTCCTCGTGGTGTTGACTCAGCAGCTACCACAAGTCTTCTGCCCCGCACCGCCCCTCGCTAAGCACTCCCAAGTAAGGGTGGATGTGCCGCTACGCAGGCGGGCCGATCCCCGTGCATCCGAGGCCCGAGCCCGTGCCGATGCTAGGATCCGGGCTGCGATAGATTTTTTTTCTAAGCGATCTAAGGCCCCCGTCTGAATCGTCCGAAGTTATAATGGGCTTTTGGCTTGGAGGAGCCGGTAGATTTCGCCATCGTTGCGATTTAGGAGTCTTTAATGTAGGATTGCTAATGATACTTGATTTTGAGTGCCAGGAAATTATTAGGAGTGCTACTATACATGTCGATGAGCTCAGGCTTCTAGCTTTTGTATGCGTAATCGAATCCATCCGCCTCGGGCTGAGAAATCATCTGAAACCATAGCAAAAATTACTTACTCATAATAAACCCATGAACTAAATCAACGCCAAGGATAAATCACAAGACTTCCAGCACTTTCGACGATCCTTTGAGGTCTAGTACATACGCCATACAGCGTGTGGCAAGGCACACCCGCACATACGACGGACACTGCAGAGGGGCGACCCTGCCCGACTTGTGGTGTCTGCTAGTGCTAAATGCTAGGAGCGGCCCACAGACAGCCTTGTGCCCTCCGAAGATCAATATCAATATATATGCACTAATCATTTGGTGGGGGGGACGGAAGGGTCAGCCTGTCGGCAGTCTAGGCACGCCATGGAATTGTCTCGGAATTCGGAATTCGAGCGAGTCGGAGGATGTGCGTTCTGTGAATTTGGAATCTTTCTGGGCATTGTGGAAGGATGCATGCAGACTTGGAGGAATTCAGCGGGCGAGTGCGTCGGATCCGGAATTATCTGTGTGTCTTGCAGCTCTGGTGGAGAGAATGTGATTAATCCACCTGGCTTGGAGCATCTGAATGCAAGGCAATGAGTATTCCCGAATCTTTTCAAAAAAATCAAGTGGATACATACGCGCTGCGCACCGTCACGAACGTTAGAATAACACTGATAATAATGGATGACTTCTCGCCATCCTAGCTCAGCTCCATTGCTCCAATCCCCGACACAGGCTCAGGCTGGCACGACGCATGTGCCATCCATCCTATCCCCAGGGGTATCCGACGCGATCGACCATGGCTTGCGCATCTCGATTACTTACTAGATTCTTTATGATACTAGCACTTTCAAAAGCGACACGCCGTCGCTGAAAGGAGCCTCTCCCGCACTCGTGCGCATCGGCGACGGGGCTGAACAACCCGCTCGGTCCGTTCCATATGCATAATAATTAATCCCTACAGAGCGTCGGGATTCAATTGACAGCCCTTGGTATTGGGTCTTGGTCTACCCCTTTAAATTATGTTTAAATCCCCTTCACCTTGGAAATCACACATGTCAACGCAAAAAACTTCAGGCCAGGCTGAAGAACGTCGGCGTATGCCTAGGCACCAATTTCACCCAGTTCCATTTCTCCATTGGTACCTTGGCATTGCGCACGGTTAGATTAGATTAGTGCTTTGATCTTCACTAGTGCCCATGCTTTGATCCTTGCTAGTGCGTGCTGCTTGAAAGTGCCACCACGGCGTCGGCATTGGCGATCGCCTCGTCCTGTTGTTCCATCCATGATGTAGAGCCTTTGGGCCCTGCAGGAAAGCGGAAATTCGGCTAGTACTCCGTCCATATGCATATGTTTAAACTTCACTTGCAAAATAAACCAGCTTCTCCTATCTTCACCAAGGGCCTCCGCGCCCGCCCCATGGCATGTCGGTTGGATTGTGTGTATGGCACGGTGTGATTGCAAGTCCGAGGCGCCAGGGAGAGTCGACTCCCAGTCGCTGAAAGTCATTACCGCTCCTAGTAAGCCTAGTAATAATAATGAGCACGCACGCACTTGGAATTGACGCACGACGGGAGTGAGCCGGGTCCCATAATCCCTGCAGGGAGTCCGGATGGTTGAAAAACTTCACTTACTACGTCGGTATCGTATGCCTTGCGCGATGCAGCGTCCAAAAGAGTCTGAAGATGACTACGCTGAATAGGAGCATAGGAGTTAGTTCAACCAAAAGGCCGATCCCGAACGCCCAGTTGACATTTCTCCGTGTCGGATTTCGCTGCTTTGTGATTCGAATGACTGATGCGAACGGACCTGCGTTCTAATTCCGCGTTCAAGCTGTAACTACTGCACACGTTACGATAATTAGTAGTATTACATCTTTCCCGTTGCTGTTGATTTTTAATCTGCATATGAAAACAAGCCATTATGTAACACGCGCGAGAGGTCCGGTTTATCCCCAACCAGCCGAGCATTGCGTATTGTGTATTGTGTAATGTGGGCAGGGGAGAGTGTATTCCCCAAGCTTTATTGTACAGCGTATACTTTGTATTCACCAAGCTTTACTGTGTATACATATCACATAATTACGAAACTTTGGTGCCAATGCTATAATTCTTGGTACTCTCCAACCACCAAGCATCCGCATCCAAGAATCCAAATCCGCGCCCGCTGCGGCATGGGGGTTTATTGAATTACTCTGGTTGGATTTGAAGGAGCCATGTGGGCGCGATCTTATTGGTCCGCGTAGTTGATATTGATTGCGGAAAATCCTTAGAGGTGGGCTGGGAGTGGTGTTGATTATTGATTCATGGTTCTTGCGAGCGGGAAAAGGAAGAACATCGACATCCTCCGACATTCACCTGGAGAGTAGGCGTCAAACAAACTCCAAAGCAACCAATAAGAAAAACTGAAAGCAAAATCGAAGGTTCACAGCCCTTCTTGGCATCCTTCCAATCCGTACACATGCTTATGCTTTGTGCGCCCGAAAAGGCAACTATCCGTCTGCCTTAATTTGGATATCAAATATGTACATACAAATGTGATCGAGGTTAGAAAAATGTTAGACGATCGAGTGGTGATCGGTATCTATCGAGGAGGCCAACATCGATAAGGAAAGGATAAGGGGGATGCCGTGTCGTCTTGGGTAGGAGTTTGGCGGTGGATTGAGGATACCCTGCGATGAGTCTGACGGCGGAGGCTGCAGCTGGAGCGAGATTTGGAAGCGAGCATCGGGTGGGCAAGGACCTGGGGCGTGTGTGCATGGACATTGGGCTTGTGTCTGTTTGAAAAGTGCGTAGTAATGCGAGTGCTCTGTATACTGGATGACGTTCGGAGGTGGTAAGCGTAATCATGACGGTCGCAGCGTGTCTTGTGTAAGACGAGGGTTCATCCTTCCTATCACTCTTCTGAGACCCGTTCAAGCTCGGGTTCGTCCAAAGTCGTCGACGGGGACGGCGTAGACGCACGTTCGTCAGCGGATGTCAGAGTCAAAGATCGATAGTGCTTGCTGCTATAGGATGGGGAGGGTTGGGTTTGTGGTGAGGGGGATGGCTTGGCGGCGCATGCATGACGTCGGCGATATTCGGTTTAGAAGAAGCGAATGCGTGTGCAGCGATTTAGACTCGGATCCGAGATATCGTACGAGAGGGAGCGTGTTTGTGTACTGTCTGGTGCTGCAGTGCGGATTGTTATCAATGTTCACGCGTGCGATGAGTGGGTGATGGAAGAAGAGCTTGAAGAGATAGGGTGCAGTGGTAGAGAGCAATGCAGACGGAGGTCCGAATCCGCTGGCTTCTTCTGTACGGATTAGGAAGGGCGGCTGGGAGGATTGTGGAGTCTCGCGCGTGTGATGGTTCACATGTCAACGTAGGGAAAGTAATAGATTACAAGTACTGCGCCGGTCTTTACACTGGAATAGATGTAAGATGGGTCAGGAACGGCATACATGGAGAGTGGGGGCGGCGTCTTATGACGTTGTGATCCGGCGCAGAAGCGGAGTGTGGAGTGCATCGTCAGCGACGGCGACGGCGACGACGACGACGGTGTGTGCTGCGCGCGAGCACGGTGAATAACAATGGCGGTGGTGGCGGCGGCGGCGGCGGCAGGCAGGCGGGGAACGGCATGAGCGGGCCCTGAAGTTGTCGGGCCGAGGTCGCTCGGAATGGATGAGCCGAGTGCAGCTTACCTGCTGTGTATATTCAAAACGACCTTCTCTATTCCCCAATTCTCTTTTTTCCTCTCCTCTCCCAATTCATTCCCCAACCATGCTCTCTGCCAAGCCTATGATTCCCTTGGCCAGCCTTGGCCCCTCAGACCACTCTAATACTCCCTCTTCTCTCTCCTTCCACGACCCCACCAGCGACGACGATCACCCCTCCGTTGACGACGACTCAGACGACCGCGACATGCTTTCCGTCCATCGTCCAACTGCTGTTCTCGGTGGCGCCTTCGTCGACGAGCCTACCCGCTCGACATCGACAGACAGCCGCTCGCCGCCGCTCTCCCCGACCAGCGCAAAGAGCACTTCTCTCCTCCAGGTGCCCCCAACAGACGCAACCACCGGAAAGATGTCGTCTGAGGTCTGCAGTTGATGCTTACTTTCGTCTCGTAGCACCTCTCATCATTCTCCACACACAGACCTCTAGTACACTGCGGCCCCAGGCCGTGCATCAAGACTCTGCCTCCTCTGCCTCCTCCCGCTTTTCCTTCGTCCGCAGGCGTAACTCCAAGCAGCCGCTAGCCGACCCCGAGGCCACCCCGACAGCAACAGCCTTTCCCACTACCGCCGAGGGCCATGCGCCAATCCCATCATCGTCCACCCCCACCCGTACCGTGAAACATTCAGTCTCGGGTACCCTCCACGACCTGAAGCGCTTCCTCAACCACCACATTCCGAACCATCAACACACCACGTCCTCTGCCCCCATCAGCGGCCACACCAGTGCCCAAGGTTCTGCTAATCAGAGCCCGAGGGAAACGGAGCCGCCGAAGCCAGACCCCAAGCGACGACCCTCCACCACTGCCTCCCCCATCCCCGAAGAGTCCTCCGTCCCCAAAGAACACAAGGGCTTATCGAGCTTTATCCACAAACACAACAAGACCCCCGTCAAGGCCAGAGATATGGCTGCCGTACCCTCCAGTCAGCGTCCCCCCAGCAGTCAACGTCGCACCCCATCGCCACCCCAGCGGACGCCAGAACCCTCCCGTGTCAACTCCGCTCGAACATCCTCGTCTCACGCCCTCACCACCCACCCTCACACACATGGATTTGCTTCTCTATCCGAAGCAACACAGGCGCATCTGACAAAAAAGTACGGCAAGTGGGGAAAGACACTGGGCTCTGGTGCAGGCGGGACCGTCAGGCTGATAAAGGCCAGCTCGAAGAACGGCGGTGCGGTCTTTGCGGTGAAGGAGTTCAGGCCAAGAAGGAGCGGAGAGACCGAGAAGGAGTATCAGAAAAAGGTTACCGCCGAGTTTTGTGTGGGCTCGACACTTAAGCATCCAAATATTATCGAAACAGTAGATATCGTGTCAGATCATGGTCATTATTACGAGGTGGGTTGATACTCGCCTTTTTCGTCACCATATGTGCTGATGCCTCTCTCAGGTCATGGAGTTTGCCCCGTATGACCTGTTCACCGTCGTCATGTCAGGGAAAATGTCCCGTCCCCAAATCTACTGCGTCTTCCGCCAGATTTGCGACGGCGTCGACTACCTCCACGGCATGGGCCTCGCCCACCGCGATCTCAAGCTCGACAACTGCGTCATGACTGAAAACAACGTCGTCAAGCTCATCGATTTCGGCACTGCAACTGTGTTCCATTACCCAGGGAAGGCCCAGACCCTCGCCACGGGCGTTGTCGGTTCCGACCCGTATCTCGCTCCAGAAGTCATAAGCAAGGAGGCGTACGATCCCCGCAAGACTGACGTATGGAGCGTCGCCATCATCTTTTTGTGTATGGTCTTGCGTCGGTTCCCCTGGAAGATTCCGGACCCGAAGACGGACCACAGCTTCCGCAGCTTTGTGCAGGCCCACCCTGATTTGTGCGTCAAGCCAAAACGAAAGCTGCATGTCCACATTGCTGGTAGTCCTGAGGAGAAGAAGGCTGAGGAGAACGACAAGGACAAGTCCTCGCTCCGGACGCCTGCACGGACGCAGAGTACGGGCTCTGCCTCGAGCTCCGCAGCGTCGATGACGAATCCACTATCGACGTTCACATCGAGTCAGGCAGATACTAACCTCACCGTGCCTTCATCCATAGAGAAGGTCTTCCCTCTGAAGTCCCTCGCCGCCACCTCTACGACGACCCTCCCCGCTGTCTTTGCGCGCTGCCCCTCCCCCGACGCGATGGTGGACCTTAGCGTCCTCAAAATGGCCCGCCCCGCCGAAGAAACAGAATCAGCGCCCACCTCCCCCACCACGTCTCGAACCTCCCTTGCCCCTCCCCCACACTCGGCGCCCCAGTCCCCCAACGACGACTGCATATCCACGCCCACTGCAACGGACTACGAGGCCCGCGGCCGCTCCACGTCATACCCTGGCCTGGCCTCGCCCACCACCCCGCGGCCCCGCGCCGACTCCAAAGCCTCTATAGCGACGTTCCACGGCTCCGCAGGGGCGGACTCGATATTCCGGCTCCTCCCCCGCGAGTCGCGCAGCGCGATCCGCCGCATGATGTTCGTGGAGCCCGAGTCGCGCGCGACCCTCGCGGAGCTCCTCCGTGGGAAGGGCAAGGGGAAGCGCGGCGGGCTCGTCTGTGCGTGCGGGGGCGAGGAGTGCGGCGGGGGGCTGAATACCCCGCCGAATGAGTACGAGGAGGAGGAAGAGGACGACGGGGACGAGTGGCTGAAGAACATTGAGGTGTGCTCGGTGGTGGGGAAGCCGCAGGGGCATGAGCACACCAAGATTACGGTGGATGAGAAGCAGCATAAGAGGCGGTTCTTCCATTAGGTGGTGCGTTGACGGTGTCGAGTCGTGGTATGCTCGGTGGTCTCGTTTTATCTATTTTACTTCCCCCACCTTGCATATGGACGGACGACGATCTGTGCTATTTTCGCCTCGATTGCTTATGGCGTCCTTTTTGCCTTTTCGTTTCTTGCTTTCTTTTCCGCGTTTTCCATCCTCTTTTTTTTTTCGCTTTGCTTCGACTTAGACCGTAGATGGATGGATGGGGGGGTTTTCGCCCCGCCATAATCTGGAGTTCACCCGCCCATAATCGTTGCTTCTCGCATATATGTCCCACCTTTTTCTACTCTTTATTTCATTCCCGCTCCATTTCCTGCATCACCCACAGCACATCCTTCCCTTTTTTTTTTATACGCATAACCCGTTGTATTATTGGCGTTCCCGCAAAGAAATAATGCATGCACTGGATCATCGACATGGAAAGCATATCTGAACAATGTGTATACACGGGCATGCCCTTTTCATCTCTTGTAGCTTGGACTTCTGCCCGCCTTTTACGTACAGAAATTACATGTAATACTCAATTCATTTGTACTCTTTATATATAGATTACAGCCAAATCGCCATTAAGTAGAATGTGAAGAGAAAGATAATAAATTACATGCACAACGACCCCCCTTCTTGACATCGCTAAGGACATTTTGAAACATTATACAACTTACATGCTACAGCTCATCCCGGGCCTGCGCCTTGGAATTCTTTGCTTTCTTCTTCTCTGTTTCGTCTTTACGAGTCTCCTTCGGTCCGGTAACGTCGAACCCCGCCGCTTTCATGACCGCCTCGAGTGCCTTCTTCGAGTTGGACAGGCCCTCTAACTCCTCCTCGTCATCACCGTCCATGACAATAAAAAATTCATCGTCCTCCTCGCCCTGCTCAATCTCAAACGAAGCGGCCGACCCTTTACCGAGCATCTCAATGGCGCGCTGCAGCAGCTTGATGCGGTCCAGGGCCTCGTCCACGGCGTTCTTGGGCGTGGCCTTGGGCTGCTGCACGCGCTGCACGGGCGGCGGCACGGGCGGGAGA
>KN837568.1:0-10551 GCA_000827215.1 Sphaerobolus stellatus SS14 | reverse complement strand
CGATCTACTGAGTCTCTGTGTTATATAGCAATAGGCCAGAGGCTTCTAGCGATGACGGTCTGTCAGCAAGGCCTCGCTAAAACCAATATGGGCTGCTATGCTATTGCGGATTCGCTAAATCGATAGGAGGCTATATAGCATATCTAGCACTATATGGGTTTTGACAGCTTTCCTGATGTGTGCCCCGCATCCACGTCCTCGTACGACGTCGTTTCCTTGCCTTTATCTGGAGTTACCATCTGGTGGTCTGTGTATCAATTCATTTTGGGGATAACAGCTATCTAGAGTCATTGAAACCTGCCTCCTTCGCGATACTACCATCGTACGCGTCACCCTGCTAATCTTCGCCTCCTTCTGGGATTCCGCCTTGCGACGAGCGTATTACTTGAGGCGTACTTGTTTTTGGCCTTTGTGGTATGGTCTAGCTGTTAGTACCTCCGCATGTCTCATAGATGCTTTCAACTCCCATCCGAATCACCCAAATTTGGATTCTTACGAATGATATCTCGTTATCCATCTCATGCATCGATGTACCAATATCACTGAAGACATAACTTGTTATGATACACTGTCAATGTATGAGATGGGTAACGTGTGGATGTGTTGTGATAGTATACATTTTTTCGTTGTCCTTTTCTTTACTCGTATGTGTCTCTCTCCCTCTGTTTCCAGTTTTCATGTGATGCTGTTTCTCCGTCCATTAATATTCATTTTTGGTCAGTGAGGGAAGGTCTCGTAGTTGAAGATCGCCGGTCGACATGAGGGAAGAGTATCACAGTTCGTCCTTGAATACACTTCATGCATGCGATCACGGCCCCAACGATCTCGACTAGGGCGTAATTATCTTATCTCAACTGATTATGTATGTCAATTTGCTCTGTTATATTTTCCTACCGTTTATTCTTTCCTTCATGTTTATATTTATATTTCACAGGAACTTTGTACAGTGTGGCGTCTTCTCTCCACGTATTTCCTGAGCCATATTCCTCGTACGGTCACTGCCTTTTCCAGCGTTATTATGGGCGCTGATGTTGTCCTCTGACAGGCCAGAAAATAAAACTATGCGGTGAAGGAAACACTTCCCGTCATATTCCGTAAGACTCTAGTTGTTTTTGTTTTGTTGACTATCTGCGTTCACTTTATCCCTCTCTGAACCAGTGAATCACGGATCCACAACATATACTGGCGGACTCACTCTAAGAATAAACCTCGGTCAGGAATAAGTAGTTCCTGAAGTCGAAAGAACAAAAGTTAATCTTACGGAAAGTTGAGACGCCGGATAAACTGTGGGCATCGATATTTTGAGCTGAATGGTTCGTTTCACGCGTATATTCTTGATAATCTAGGTATTTCCCGCTGTATATTGCTGGACGTGAAATACTGTACATATGACAGTGTCTGATGTATTTCTTTCCAAGACGAAAACAATCACAGCGGAAGGCTTTATCAGATGATCAACTATCTCCATGTGATCCCTTCCTATTTTCCATTTTCCCTTCGAAATCAGAGTATCAATTCCGCTGAATATTCCATGAGACGAAAGAGTATAGGCGACACTTGCTTGTCCAGTATTTTTCTTCCTATGCACATTCCTTCTCAGCGGATATATTTACTCCTATAACTGTGGTGGTTTTTTCTCCGCATATTTCATGAGCGACATACTTGTATGATCACCTTGTTTTTTCCCTTCGGCCATCGGGAGACATGGAAGATAAACGCTACCCTGTGGTATGTGGTGAAAAGACACACACCTTTCTAAATGGCTACTTAGGCTTGCTTCTCTTCGCTTCGATACATTTATCCACTCTAGAACCGGTCCGAGTGTTAAATCACGAAACCGTTCTAAGCCACTACTGGCAGAAATCTTAATTTCGAACGTGAAGAAATAGGCAGGTATCCTTATTTGTGGTTATTTCAAATTGGTGCTCATTTATTTCATATGTTATCTCCTCTATATCTGAGTACTATCTTTCCGCTGGATATCATAGGCTGGCATCAAAGAATATACAGATGATGTGGTTTGTCTCTTTTATTTTCTTTATAATGCTCACGGATGGATTATTCAGCGGAGATAGAGCACGATGAATAGGAGTAGTAGCGGAATGTTGAACGAGCCTCTGATATATTCTTTATTTATCTCTGCAATGTATTTGGGTTGATCATTGAAATTCTATACACGACTTTCATCAGCAAGAAGGGGAAAGGGGTATAGATCGAATATTCCTTCATATGATTTACCTAACGCTTGCTCTCGTGCTGAGGTATCTATATTGACAGACAGACTGGTACATGATATTAAAATCACAACAATTATCATACCTCTTCGTCCTTGTTTCCGTATATTCTGGCCATCTGAAATCAGCTTTCACGGTAGAGACTACAGCTTCTAGTCCGTGTTCAGAAATCTCCAAACGGATCCGTTTTTCCAAGTCTACGGAACATTATTGGACGACGGATATCCACTCAACTCGGACGATAGCCTGGCCATTCGTCTATCATCGATCACGTCGCCTTTGCTTTTGATGCGATTTGCTCCTTTGTCCTGGGTTCACAATATAATCTTTTATTCCTCTTTTATGGCAGCTTTTCAGAGTCCCTCGTGAGATACTTATCAGACTGAGGCGAACACGCTGTCAGGTCAACGATGTTCTCGAAGACATTACCAGTCAATGCCTTCCGACTTCATTCTTTGGTCAAAATAGCTGCCTTCGTCGCGACTTTTAATCCATAGAGCTTAGAGATAGTTGGGTATGTCTAGTTTCGCAAATCATCTCCTGATGGATCGGTTCCCCGTCGACTAGAGAACATCTCTCAAAATTACGCATTGTATTTATACAACATCCATACTGCAAGAAGTTGCAGTGTTTTGCGAAGGTGGGGCCACTGGCAAGCGTTCGCTAGATATAAGCGGGAAAAATAAGGCTTTGATGAGTATTAAATGTTAAATAAAGATTAAAAGTATATTTCTATCATTACTTTCCAGTGTTCCTATTCCTCTTGTCTAGCGGCTGGCTTTGACATCTTCAGATTGCTCCTACTCTGGCTCACTGTCATTTGTTATCCTCTTCTCTCTATGCGATTAATCCCCATATCGGTTTGGAAGGTCCTCTCGTGAAAAGTCATCGTGGTTGTCATGAAAGGGTCACAGACGTATAATGATTCGTTATTAATCATACTTATACAACTTTCATGGATAGATGAAATGAGATAATATTTCCTCCCCTAGGCATCCTGCCGTCAACGAGCCATTATTCTTGCTGTCAGTTTATCTTCATACTTGTTTTGGAACCTACGCACTAAGTTAGTTCTGGGGTCAGTGACTCTCGTTGATCTTTGCTGATTTTCGCCACTTCAAAGCAAGATCTTTGTGCTTATGCCGGGCTAGCTTTCGATATATTGGCGCTATCTATGTTTTGAGATGCTATGTGCGACGAATATCTACCAAAACAATGCTTCCAAAGCCTGCCGAAGCCTACCAGAGACGCCAGGCAAGCACGTAGCAATCTACTAGGGGGTCCGCAAGTCCGCCCGTATCTATGAATCCATGATCTTTTGAAGAAGACATCGCGATTTCTCTTGCACATCTCCAGTCGATTCTCGATGCTGCGACCATTCTATCTCCCGACACGCAATGTATCAGGCAAGATATTGCTTTCATAACCTTCGTGCTCTGATCTACACATCGGACCTCATTGGCAGGTATCGCCATATTTCGCAGGTCCGTTAGGTTTGCTCTTTCTCCCTCAAATCCAACCAGCATTCTGAACGAGTATCTTTTTAGATCCATCGAGTACCGTCGTCCATTCTCGTCGCGGTAAGATGTTGAAGCTACATTTACGTCATCTTTTCCACGTCTCATGTCTTGATGCCTCTTCCATGCTGGAATACGCAGGCCGCTAGATCAAGGCTCTCAAACTTCCGCTCTTAAGGTGGATTACTGTAGCAGCATCCATTCGGATCAATACCGCGGGTACGTTTCTGTGATGCATCGGTCGAGACATTAAAGCTAAGCATTGCATCCTTATCGAATGGCTAATCTTTACCGACTTAGTATATTCGGCGCTCTTTCAAAATTTATCTCGACTCCACCTATTTGACAATTGACACACTTATCGTGTGACATCACGGATGGCCGTATAGAACTTCTTCCACACTTGACGGTTCTGGAAAGCTGCCAAATAGGGGATATTGCTACAGAAAGCTTTGGTCGTTCCCTTCTTTAAATCTCTTCTGCTGTCTATTCGTTATGTCTCATCGAATTATGTGGAATGTTGGCGGTTCGTGCCTTCCTTTGGGATATGATCGTATTCTGATATTTTGTTATTTGCAGGATTACTTGGAACATATCGATCTCCTATTGGGTCTCCCTAACATGACCCACGCGGGTGGTATAATTAAACGTTTCTACGACGACAGGACTGTTCCAGAAAACGTTATGCATCGTCTCCTCACACATCTAAAGTTAACTCACATTCGGTTACAATGCAGTTTGGATTGGTACCTGCTTAGATCCGGTATATACATCGGTTTCCGACGTGCTTGGGCCGTTCAGGGAACGAAAATATGAACAAGAGTATGGAATCAAATAGCGAGTTATAAGACTTTATTGCAGTTATTTCTCGTTGATTTATTTAACCTATGGTCTCCTCGATATTTGAGTATCGTCTCTGATAGATATTTTTTCTGTGTAAGATATTTGATGTCTTTTTCATCTACTATTTGATAACCTTCCTGGAAGATCGCTCATTGAAAAGCTGTTCGCAGCAATCAGAGCAAAATCGAATGTCAATTACTATCTTTTCTTCCCGTTTTATGACTGTTCTGCGGTTGATATCCACCGTTTACTATCCACTGTGCGCTCAGACATATTACAGAAGTCAACGATTTTACTAAATGTTAGGCTTAAAAGCTATATCAGTACCGTAACAGCTCTTCCTCTGTTGACGAACGACTCAAACTAGGTCTCCCCATACTCGTTTCTTCTTTATCCGCCTACTAGAATTTTCTGATGTATCGGGCAATGGCTCCCAATAATATGCATGTTCCTTTCCAAAGACTGCTTTAATGGATGACCATATCTCTTCTTTTAAGCTCGATTTGGGAAGGCTGGTATGCCAGGTTGTATAGCAATTACCAATGATCGCCGTAGCCGCGGAGACTTCATCTGGAGAGAGGCTGTCATTTGGCATTGAATTTGTACCGACGTCAAATTCCCAAACGGAGTCTAGGAAATTCCAATATGCCACGGAAGAATCAAAGAATGTGATGGTTCGCAATTTTGAACATCGCGGACGTCGTGTTGCATTGAGAGCGAGAGCCGTACTTTTATTGAGAGTACTATTTCGATGTTGGTTCGTTGATGTGATGTGAAGTACCTCAAGGTCGACGAAATCTGAAAAGAAGCAGAAGATGTTGTGAAAGGGATTCTGGATTGAAAGTCAGTGGTCAAAATATGACTAATGTGACAAAAACAACTTACTGTACCACTCATATGGAGGTTCGAAAAAGGATTCTGGATCGACAGTGAGTGATCAAATTCTAACAAATATTATAAAATCAACATACGGTCCCACTCGTATAAAGGTTCGAATCACATGCAAATGGGAAGTATAGCTCCTTGACAGAAGGCCATATCTTCGTTGCCCTGCGTATCTCTGAAATTCCAAGAAGACTCCATAAACTGAGGTGATAAACTTTTGGCATCGGCTTGGAGGGCAAAATGATTGACCAGACACCGATTTGAGATAGCTCCACCCTATAATCCGTTAATTCTATCGCCCTGAGGTTAGGAGCGAATGGAATGATTAGATCTAAAGTTCGTGTTGAACCACTAAACGACGTTAGATGATGTAGATTATGGTGCCTTAACCACGGTAAATCGCCTCGTATGTAGTGACACGAGAGTTCCAATGAACACAATCCTTTCAACTGACCGTAATCGACACCAGTAAGGATATGCCATGGATTCTCCACCTCGGTAGGAGGGATTGAGTTACCGAACCAATTAACTGAAACGTGGGTAGCGCTTTGAAGCTTGATTAAAGCGGCAGGTGCGAATCGTGAAAGTATCCCATCATCAAAGGATACGGATCGAACTGGCAGGTCGATAACATTAATAAGATCGACAAACCACTGCTCTTCTTCGTGCTGGATTGATTGTTGAAATAAGGGCATCGAGATCAGCCGAGGCATTGGCAGAAGAATCTGCGTTGGATCGTTGCGACGTATATGACCTTGAACGTCCAATTCGACGTTGTTGTATCTGAAGTTGGCTCCCCAGCGTGAAGGAAAGCATGATCTCCCTTCTCGATATTCATAATCTAGAGAGGATCTCCTATGAGGTTCATATCGTTTGGAATCATTGCCGAAAATGATAACTCGTTGTAGATTGGGTGCCATACGGATAAGGTTGATCAGCTCCTGATTTACAATTAATAGGTCGTTATTGAGGGCGTCACGAAGACAAGTCGGTAGGTCTTCATACGGAGGAGGAGGGTTGCCATCACGTCGTCTTGCTGCTAAGTAGTCGAGCGTAATCTCCGTTCCACCATCCGCCATTTTCATCGTCATCCAAATATTGTCATAAATGCCAGACGCATGGATAATTTTCATACATCGCATGGCTGAAAGAATGACGGGGTTTCTGGCACATAAAGCCACGCGTGTTCTCGTTCGACATAGGTGTGCGAAGGCTTGTCTGTGAGTTCTTACAGACCGTCCGCCTGATCCTGAGAATATTACTGTGCGGAAAATGACGCAGATTGTTGCCAATCTAATCGTTCGACATGCTTGCGAGAGATTGAGCAGGTCGCGGCGAAAAGTGAGCTGTTCGGCTATATCGAGCCAGACGTCGAATGGTAAGTCTGGCATCTGAAAGGAGAGTGCAGGATGGAATCATGGATGAAGTACAGCGCTCAGATTGACATTGACTCATTTGTCAGCAGAGCGGAGTGAGTTGGCCGGCAGCCGGATGGGAATATCAGAAAGCTTAATTTGGCGTGTCAATTTACCACACTCCACCTGTTACATGCCATCTTCCATTTTTAATCATATGCCAGATACTTATTTAAGAAAACTGGGAAATTTAAATCCCATTAATTTGAGATATGAATATCGAAGTAATTGATTGGCATTGGAAAGCTGTGGAATCATTTAAAATATTAGCATGTAACGAATTGACTGCATAAACAATTTAAAGAAGGAAAATACCGTTAACTAATTTATGGATAATTATTGGCTCACACCCCACATCTCAACCATCATGATGAGCTCCTAGCTTAGAAGCACGCCGCTTGTAGTACTCTGTGTGGAATAAACATGCAGCTCGGAAAACGATCTTCACAATTATAAGCCAGGACATCATACTCATATAAAGGAAAAACCGGACGTGATACTGAGTTATGTAACGACTTAGCCTACCCAGCTGTAAATATCTCCATAAATAGACTTATCTCTCGCTTTCTAGTAACCTTTTTAATGCATGACAATATCCTTATTTTATATTTTGGGACGCCCTGCTGCCAGATCCTCCAGGATTCCGTTAGATTATTGCCTCCCATATCTAATTTCTCAAGAGTGAAATAATCAACATACCGGTCTGAGGGAACATAGAGTTCAGATTCCCAGACGACGTCCAACGAATTCCAGTACGCTACAGATGAGTCGCAGAATGTAATAACACTCAACAGGAATTTTGTGGTCGAGGCGTTGTAATGAGCGCGAATGCCGTGAGTGCGTCGAGATCCTTGCCGTAATAATTACGGCGGGGGGTGACGTGCAGTATTTCGAGCTCGGAAAAATGAGAAAGGATGTCGAATATCCTTGGAAACGAATTCTATATTTGCAGCAATAAGTGTCAGGAAAGTAGTAACGAGACCATGTAAACGTACTGTTCGGATTGAACTAATGGTCCGAACGTCCAAGCCAAAAGGAACGAAAGGCTCCTTGACTGAAGGCCATATGTTTGACATTATTGGATAGCCTTTGGATTCAGATTGCTGGCTTAGACTAAGGTGATAAACCTGCGGTATCGGATTGGATTTCGCAAAGGGGCTTCGAATATACTCGCTCAGACTATCCCGGAATTCTAAGGCCCTGGGGCTAAGCGCGAATGGAATAATAGCAGGGAGAAGTGTCGATGGGGCACTAAACGATGTTAGATGATTGAAATATAGATCGAGATACCTTAGCTCTTGATCCCGGTCAGCTCTCGTGAAAGGATACTTCCAATCCGCGCATTATCCACACTCTCGATGATATCCCGGAGACGTCTTAGCTGCGAAGACTCGGGATAATCTCCTCCGCAAAAAATGGATACATACGTAGCGCTCCAAAATCCTGCTAAGGTAGCAAGTGTAATCCACGTCAATATCGTTGCATCAACGATATAGAACGAATTGGGAAATCCAGGGCATATAGAAATTCGACGAAACGCCGTCCTTGCCGTTTAGGTATATCGAATTCTTTACCCAGCGGCGGGGAGTACGGCATTGGTAGAACAAACGTAAATATCCTTGTACGTCGAATTCCACCAATTTGTATCTCAAAGCTGCTTTCCGTGTCCAGGGGAAGGATGACCGGCCTTTGCGATATTCAGGACTTAGATATGGGTTCCAGTGTGTATTGAAGAGCGTAGGATCTTGCTCGAAGACGCTGACATGGTGCAGATTCGGAGCTACACGGATGAGGTCGGACAGCTCCTGCTTGACGGTTACTAGAAGGGAATGAGGTACTCATCGAAGAGGCCTCGGTGGATCTTCATAGGATACCCCTCCAGAGTTGCTGCGTATGCAGTAATTTCGGTTGCCCTTCCATCCTTCCACAGTTTCATCCAAATGTTATCAAATATAGGATCCCAATGGATGATTTTCACGTTTCGTAGGGCGGAAAGAATGGCATGGTTATTTCAACAAAACGCAATCCGTGGCCTTGTATGGTATAGTTGTGCGAGGGTGTGTCCGTGAGATGATTGAACACATCCTGAAAATAACGGGGATCGTCCCCAACCTAATGATGCAAGATGTTTTCGATAGACTGAGTAAGCCCCGACGAAAATTTTGAGCTATTTGTATTTAGATGTCGGAGGGAAGGTCGGGGATGAACGACGCGTGAAAGATAAGGTGGTGGTTAGGTTGAGGGCGTGAGATAACCAACGAGGCGACGTCGACTCCTATGTTAAATAAATGTCTAGCTATTTCAGGATTTAGATTTACAGAGTTGATGCAGCTGTGAGATGGCACCAAGTACTCTTATCATTCGCCAAGCGATGTCTTCGATAATATTTGATGCAATATTTCTTTGGCAGCTTTTGATGGGTCAACGCTCGCAGCAGTGTACCAAATATCACAGCTTTACTCCCAATAAAATTGCGAAACACAAGCTTGAATAAAATATAACACGATATCAGTATTAAAAGCATGAATACACTGTCAAGAAATTAGGGGACGTATAGGCTGCGATAAGGTCGAAATAATTTACTGTTCGGCGCGCCGCCCGAGTCTGCCTGAAAGGGTCAAGTACGTCTCGCAAAATCATCCTAAATACGTATTCGCACCAGATCGTCATGATACTGAGTATGGTATTAAAATAAGTAGTCTAATCGACATGATAAGTATAATACTGTGCAAGCCAAGACTACATCCGGAGAATTAAGTCAGTCTAGAGATTGAGAAGGAGATAATGAAGATCGTTAATCAGGGATTGAGGTAGCGCTAATTGGGATGGGATTGGGTATGAAAAAAAAGAAAGCAGAGCGACATTAATCAAGAAGTACAGAGAAGAAAGGAATAAAAGGTCGTTATACATTTCTACTTGAGGTTTGAGGCCCAGCGGGGTATGTATTGGCCGTGCGCAGGCCACAGAGCGAACGATAAGATAAGGCGAGGGAGGGCTGAGCCGATCGATCAATAAGATCACAAGGCAACGTGTGGGAGACAACGTGACAGTGACAGGCGTGGTTTAAGCCTTAACCAACTTGCCATTGTCCTTGATCGTCAACCCTGGCAACACCTTCAAAATGCTCTTGACTGCAGCATCCACGTTATCCTCAAACTACACGACAAGAGTAAGCATTCCATATCACCGATGAGCTAAGATAAAAAACTCACCGGCCCAACAGCATCCTCGAGACCGACAACACCAACACCGCGTGCAGCCAATCCAGCAGCATACTTCGCAACTGCAATCTGGACGGCTGCCCTCGAGATGCTGAACAATGTCTGCGGAGCTGGGATGGCGGAAGGAACGAGTCCTCCGACGTTGGCGATCGGCGAAGAGGGAGTCAGGAAGACGATGAATGGCACGGACGGCAGAGAAGGCTCCATCATCATGGTGTCCATGGTGTCCATCTTGTTCATGGTATCCATGTTATTCATGGTGTCGGTTTTCATGGCGTCCATGTTATGCATCGTGTCGGTTTTCATGTTATCCGTCATGTTCATGCTGTCCATCTTCTCCTTCTTCTCCATGTTGTCCATCTTCATGGCGTCCATGTTATTCATGGCATCGGTTTTCGTGTTGTCCATGTTGTTCATGTTATCCATCATGTTCATG
>KN837567.1:0-24463 GCA_000827215.1 Sphaerobolus stellatus SS14 | reverse complement strand
ACCGAGGAAGAGTAAGCTCTATATTCTTCTTTATCAGAGGTGTTAAAATTAATCGAAATGTTTGATAGAAAGAAGTTGATTTCCATTATTACATCACCGGAAAGGTCGATATTCCAGAGCTTTCCTTCAATTAACCCTGCAGATCCAAACCATCCTGCAGAGAAAACCCTCGACATAGGTGTGGTCCAAGGCATCTTACTACAGTGGTTGCTACGGGTGCATTATTTTTTCGTCTCTCTCTCCTTTCATTCTCCTGATCTATTCCATAACATGATAGCTTCCGCTCAAGATAAAGGACGATAAGGCTGCAAAATTGCCTGGATTTATACAAGTACTGCTCGTTAAATGCGTACGAAGGCAACGGACTTTCAAGAAGACACTTATAAATGCTGTTTTGACGGCTATTACCAGCGCACGATGGTTTGTATTTGATGATGAATCGGATGCTGAATGAATCTAGGTGATGATCTCATGAGGAAATTTCTATGTGATGACAAGCCGATTTTCTATAAGTAGTTCAAATGATTATTGTAGATATCGTTAATGTATGATCAGTTAATTTCTAATGTCTATTTCTGAGTAGCAGTTAACGTATAAAAGAAAGAGAAAACGACCCACATACCTCTGTCGAAGATCAAGACTCCAAGAGACCTCTTTAATAAAGTTTGAATATTTTAGAAGATAATTCGCCGGGCATGATGACACTGTCGAGTCTACCCGATTGTATGTACGGAAGCACTACTAGTTCCGCTGCAAACCCATCTCTTGCTGTATCGTAGGCTATTATTCGGAAGAGATATGTACACACGTCTCAGTTTCAGAATAATGCATTTCGACCTCAGGAACGGGTGTGCGTATGGAATGTGCTCGTGCAGCTTTTGAAACGAGGCATCGGACTCAGAGCGATCGATTATGGAAATTATTTCGCGTCATTACAGTCGTTATATACTTGAAGGCATTATGCTACATTTCGAATCGTAAAGCTACGTTAAATAACACAGTAAAGATTGAGAATTTGGTCGAAATAGTTAAAAAATTCTCAGTTTTTACTAAGGTCATAACGTTCAATTGCCTGAGTGATACCTAACCTGAGGTACCATTTCGTTCTCGGCGCAGATGAATATGTTCATCAGTGCCGAGGACGCATCTAAAATATAAATTGGTAAAACGGAAACTGATAATAATAGAAATAACATACCTTCCCCAAGGCTTTACGGCTAAAGCGTTTAAAGGTGCGAAAGGCTCCACTTTCCTCTGCCAGTGGACTTGGACTGGGCTCCATGAAGCGAGAATTACTATCAACCGCCGTCAGCAAGAAGCTTGGTGCAAAAAACGAAAAATGCACACCCTTCCGTCCTCATTGGAGATTCCATCACATCCCCATTCCAGCGTGTACGTGGGTCTCGGGTGACTCGCATGGCAGGTAAGCGAGTAGTGGGGATATCATTGACCCTTTGAAAGTTATTAGAATATTTTAAAATGGCCCCAGGAAGTTAAACAAACCTATTCCATTGCGAAGGATCCGAAGGAAGAAGTGGAATAACTCTAAGCGGTAAACCGTGTGGTGTCTGAATGGCCTTGTTAAAGCGTTTCGGAGGAGGCGGTTCCATGGTAACTTGGACGCCCTCCAACTGACCGTCATGATTACGACTCTCAGGGGCTTTACCTCTGGTGCTAGCCTTCGAAGGTCGAACAGCTGATAATGGGACAGGACGACCACTGGTATATAAGCGACCAGACCTATCATTTCGAAAACGCGCAATGATAGTCATCTCCACCTTGTCAGGGTAATCGACCAGAGGGTTTTCTGAGGCAGTTGCGTAGGCCTCGTCGTCGTCGTCGGATAAAAGCTCTTCAGCCAACCCTCTGAGTGAAGGAACGTTGGCATTACGATTTCGCATTCCGCAGTTTGTACCACGTGTCGAAGACTTGACGGAGGAGCTTCCATTTGGTGAGATACTTTCGCCGGAAGGAGTTACGCTATCGCGCTCTGATCCGAATAGCGAAGGCGGCGGCGGGGGGCTCTATGTCTTCAAAGTCAACCGACAATTCAATAATAATAAATATTTAAGGGAAATACTCACAAACTGCATAGTACTCAGGCTGCCTTGGTTGCGAATCCTAGAACGAGATGTCTGAGTCGGCATTCCAGAAACCGGACTCGGACGGCGACGGGAGCTTCGGTGGACTGTATCTTTTGGTGAGGACACCTTTGTCTCTTTATTCGTTTTTTCAGGATGATTTCTCATTACAGTTAGGGGCTTGACGAATAGTTTGACGAGGGGTGGCCCATTCGTCGAAGGAACACCGGAGAAAAAGCGTTTGAGTTCGTCGTCGGAGCTCATAGTAATTTCTTCACTGGTTAAATAAATCAGTGACTTGCTCGTTATCAACCAACCAAACAAATACGTACAGATGTCTGTATCGAATTTATCCAAGCGAAAATAATGCAAGTCCGGTGAGATAATGGCGAAGAAAGTATTGATTGACAGTTTGCTCACCGATCGACATAAGATACAGCAGCATGGTCTTTCGGAATATCAAATAAATTCTCAATGTAAGCCGAGAGATACGTCCATGACGGCCAATCGGGTAACGAGACCATTCGTATATGGACAGAACGATCCGGAGTGTACTTCTGGATGAGCTTGATATGTACTTGTGTGCTGGCCATTTCTTCAATGATAAAGTTGAGTAAAAGGGAGGGAAATTAATGCTGAGCAACTAGTCAGCATGCTATTTATTCCTCATCCCCTCTAGTAGCCAATTGTATTTTCTTCATGTCGGCGATCGCAGCCTTGTCCTCTGATACCATACCTGGCGGCGGTGTTGTTGTATAGGGATGATCGATATCACCTTTCAACGGCCAAAATAGGGATACCAAGAGATACCCTTTCATATAAAACAATTAGGGCTGATGCCTAACCTGGAAACAACAATAAAATAGCGCGACTAACCGGTGTACCTTAGTCCTGCAGGTTCGCCGTCCGTATATAACTTAGTTTGGAGTTGAATAGGCTTCACTTGCATATGTAGGTTCAGGAAGGGATGGATAGTGGTTGACGGTTACGGCCAAGTCTCACTTAAGGTGTGGTTCTTGATGACAATTGTAATTATAGTTCAGGCGAAAGCTTCCGTAGCGGCCGGTATCCCGGATTACGGCTTCACCGGAAGCTTCCGAACACTGAACACGTTCCTCCAACCACCATCCCCAATCCTTCACGACGTGTTTCCGCACATCTTCTCCTAATGGTGCTATACTAAACCAACCAATTATATTGATATTCGAATATACTACTATTACTACCTCAAAACGCGTTAATGTGGCAATGTGGCGGGACTACAAGCTTATAGTTTTGTGGCGAGGATATAGTGGCGGAAACTAGGCATCGCATTTCCTACACCAATAGTAAGACTCTCAACTGGATATTTGTTTGCATAGCTTACACACTAATGTCCTATCAAATAGACAGCTTTCTTCAGTTTTCTTCTCGCCTTCTCATTTCGCGAGCGCAATAGCCGGCGCCTCACAACTAGAACCACATGCTTCCTCAAGCATCTGAGAATACGTGACGAACATGCTAGGAATGACTCCATTGATGAATGCGTATTGATCTGATTTGGTGGGATTATAGGGATTATAGGGATTATATAGGTATGTTATTTCCTTATTTCAGGCACCTTACGGGATATTCAGTCATCATAACAGTAAACGCCTACCAGACTCATCCATGCGTACCATTTTCCTTCGGTCAATCGTCATAGTTAAGTCGATTCATACTCTCAACCGCACGGACGGCATCTAACGTCTTCCCTGTAATCCATCATTTGCGTGTTACCGCTCGGATACCATCACACTCAATTTCTCCGCGATTCATACAGGTTTACGTTTACTTAATGCATGCGGGGATTCCCGCCTCGTGGCATACGGGAAGCAATAGATGACAAGCGCTGGTATTAGAATCGCCCTATCAGATCCCATCCCATCTCATTTCTTTCCTGGCGTACCTTCTTCAGATCACTTCAAATGCTAACTTTGTTCACAGGGTCGTCCGAGAATTGGTACATATCGTAAAAGAAGCATGGCATGGAACCTCCGTTGATTCTTGAATCATAGGAATGCCGAATAAGTGGTATTTGCTCGCCGCTGCTTCAGAATCCTACTCCACTTATCAGGTCCGTCTGATACATATTGACTGATAATCTCTACATTAACGCGTATATTCATTGCGCCCAGATCACAGTATGTATTTACGCCCCAGTGTCATTCAAATTGTAATGTCAACTTGCTTTATCGGCGTTCGGTACCTGGAATCGGAGGAATTTGCCTAATGTGCGATATTTTGCTTGCCAATTGTGCAGGCATTAACATTTAAGGTTCTTTCTATTTCTGATAAGTAATAACGGTTCATCTCGCAATGCAAACTACTTAGCATCTGTAGGTTACCGTGGTTCCTGAATGTCAGGGTGTGGCACTACGCCGCGCTGCCGTATGGCATCTAATCTGTACCCACGGACTCGCCATATCCTCATTCATTTGATGGAGAATCATATATGTAGGGCTCTCTCGAGTAATTTCACCATCGGTGGCTGAATTGGATCGTCTGGGATGCGCGTGGTTGACCAAAGCGGGAAGGCACACTTATCTTACTGGTAAAGCCACTTTCTCTCCGAATGGCGAGCCCAGTGATCGTTGCGCATCCTTTTAGACGGTGATATTTTCCCTCTTGATTTAAGATCTTAATCATATGTATTCGGGAAGTTATCTGGACCTTTTTTGTACTTTCTAATATTTAGTTTCAGAGTTCCCTCCGTGTCTCTATCTACAAAATACAGTATTCTCAAACATGCCCTTTCTTTCTCTGTGAAAGAAGCTCATTTAGGAATCTACGCTTCTCGATGATGCAACAGCAGGATCACCACTCACCACCAGATAATACCCATAAAGGGATAGAACCCGCAATGGACGCCGACTCTGGATTTTCTCCGGTTCTTTGTATCTTTCCCAAAGTGCGCTTGTACCGTCGCAAATTCTAAGTTCGGCACGTCGAGATCCTGCATGAAGTAAATTCTGCCCTGGAAGTTTGTGCCGTTGAAATTAATTGATGGAGAGACGGACCTATAGCCGACCCTGGGAACCGAACCGTAGAAGTGCTCGACCACACTAGGATTATGCCCACAAATATGCCCACTATAAGATGCTATGCGAGTGGCAGAATCCACGCACCTCGCACCTTTCACTGTTCTACTACCTTTGCATTCTTCAACATCGTCTTCAACCAATTCCCCCACGTTCAACGACAATTTCTAAACCTATCCGCGATCATTCCAAGGACTTCCTGAAGATCGCCGATCGTGACCAAACAGGATCGCCGCCATGAGCAATATCCAACAGCCCAGTGCAGGCATCCGATATGAGGATGGTACAGCACTTGCCGACGGAGAGGGGCCTGATATCGACGATGGTGCCAACAGAAGTAGGCTTTGCTGCATTCTTTCGTATTCGCCATTAACCTCGCATTAGGGACACAATCTGTGGCGGCTCCGCAACCGACAGGCCAAGCTCCGACGACTTTCCATACAGTGTGCACGACTGTAATGGCCCTAGCTGGTGCGCTACCATTCCATCTGGCCGCCACTATTCGCGGGTTTGTCCAGGAAGCCACCGACGTCGACACGCTTATCACGAAGTGCATTGCGGTCTTGAAGAATATTTCTCAAAATGCTAGCCAGCCGACTCACTATCAATCATTGGCGAGGGATTACTCTGTCGTGTTGCAAGGCCTTTTGACCATTGTGCAAGGCCTCCCTCCCCAGGCGGGCCCCCATCCACGCGTCAATCACCGTAGACCACCCGAGTCTATCGTCCGTACGCACGACCGAGAACGATCTCAGTCCCCTCGTCGTCATGCTGGTGGGTCCTCTGGTGCGGCACCGACCGGAAGACGCACTCGCTCGCCGTCCAGACGACCGGTCATCGATGTTAATGAGGCCGAGATACCTAGCTTCCCGCCACCACCGTATACGGAATTCTCTGGTGGGGATGGTAATGATTCGGAAGAGGATGAAGGTAGGTCATCGTCTCATAATACAGCTTCCGGTGGATTACCGTCAGAAAACCCGTTCAGCCCGCTGAGAATTTCGCAGTGCCAGCACAAGTACGTCAGCTCCACCCAGCACAGATTCTCAGCGCAAGGCATCGTCAAGCCTTAGGATTTCAGAACAGGCCTCCTCTGTAAGTATTTGCTTTATATAACTTTGATATTTATATCTAATGAACATCTATTCGCTTAGAGCATATCAAGTTCAGCCGTCACAGCCGCCGCAACCTCAGCCTCCATCCCAAGTCCCAGCCCAACCTCTGCAAAATGTTACCCTTACATTCACCTCATCGCAAACAATCCAAGCCAATCAACGACCCGGACAACAGTCTTTCCAACCTCAACAACAGCAAGGTGTTCCAAACCCTCAAATCCATTTGGAGAGACAACATACTATGCACCAGCAACAACAGCAGCAGCAGCAGCAAGAGTGGCAGCGGCAGCAGCAGCAGCAGCAGCAGCAGCAGCAGCGGATGGCTGTGAGGGCGCCGCTTCTAGCCCCTCCGTTGCTTCCGCTAATGTCGCCAAACGAGCTGGCTAATATGCAGACGTTCCTACTCGGGTTAAGGGATCAAGAACCGCAAGTTTCGCAACAAGAGGGGCAACAGGCATGGATGTTAATGCAGCAGCAGGCGCGGCAGCAGAATCAAGGGCAGCCAGTTAATCGAAGGCAGCCATCTGATCAGGCTCATTTACCCCAGGAACCACTGCTTAGTCCTCAAGATATTGTCGTTCAAGGTCCAGTACAGCCACAGGCAAGCAATCTAGCGGGTGCAACGCAACAGATGAATGAGCAACATCGGCAATGCGCACACTCCCAACAACAGATCGCGCAACAACAATGCCAGCATGCGTCGCAGCAGCAGCACCGGATGCAACAGTGGCAGCAGCAGCAGCAGCAGCAGCAGCAGCAGCAGATTCAGCAACAACAGCAGGTGCAGATTCAGCAACAACAGCAGATGCAGATTCAACAGCAGATTCAACAGCAGCAGCAGCAGCAGCAGCAGCAGCAACAACAACAACAACAACAACAACAACAACAACAACAACAACATGTCGGATTCCAAGTTAATACTGCATCAACGCAAGGACAAGGACAAGGACAAGGGTAGGTGATAACTTTGACCGTCTCGATGCTAGTCATATTGATTTAGTTTCCAACCACAGACAAAATCCTCATTCTTCTACAGAGGCAGCAGACCTTTTCCGCACCATGACCAGCCGGATTTCAACGGCAATCTCAGCGGTGCGTCTGATACCTCAGGCTTCCCATCCTCTATAGTGCTAATAACTTTCCTTACAGCTCAACCTACCTCAAAACGTCGCGTCACCAATGCGCTCAACTGCAGCCATGTTGATCCAGAACTATATCCAGCACTACTACAACATCCGCGAGCCTAGGATGCGACCCACCATCGACGCGATGGTTAATGACATCATGGCCCGACTGCAACGAACCCTGGCGCAGGCGCAATAAATCGTTTAACGAAAATTATTCTTTGATATTTTTATTTTATTTTTGGAAATCTTAACCATGGTCTCATCATTACTTTCTTTCCTTCATTTTTTGCCCGCAACGTCACATTTCCACAGTACATAATTCCCATCACGGTCCAACTCAGTCTATTCTTTTAGACATCGCATCACTTCGTCCATTCTTTTAGTTATCACATCGCTATCGTATTGCATGCATAGTTGTACATTTGTATCCATAGACAGACCCTTGTTGAAATAGGTAAAAGAACAAATAATTCAGATAATTCATGTAATACCCAAGTACCGGTACAGTTGTAGTTATCGCTGTGATCAGTTGCAGGGTCCAGGGGCGATTATCGTTACAAAAAGAAATCCACTTCAATTCTGGATGAAACTGGAGTCATATTTAATCAACTTCTTGATAACTGACTGCTATCGAATTTTCAGGAGAGATCCACGCCGATTGGCAAGCCAGTCCGCCTCTCCTCCTGTCTCCGATCCCGTTTACATCAAATACCACCCCGAGGAGAAGAAACCCATCACAGCTGCATTCGAAAAGGCGAAAAAAATCAGGATATCTCACTTCTACGCCACTTGGAATTATTATCGAATAAAATAAAATATAAAATAATTTTCCTCACCACGAGGCATTTTTGAATTATTTCAGATATTATTCGATAACCAAGAACCAGTTACACTTATCCGTTATCATTAAATAAATCAAATAATAATAAATTCCCTCTGACCTCCGCTCTCCTAATTCCCAAAAAATCCCCAAAAAAAATAATCCCCACCGCAAACTTTTGACCTTTGCAGACTCTGAAATCGACACATCAATGTCTCACTGCGTGCATCTATACAAACGCCAAGGAGCGTCTACAAGTCGTTATCTAAGCGAATTGAGCCTAATTAGGCTGTCTGCCTCGCTCGAAAGGGATATACTATGTATCACCTCACAGGAAGTGGCACGGCCCTCGGGAAGTGACACACCCTTAAAACTTTGAATGTTTGTCCCGTCAAGTATTTGAAAATTACATAATAAATCAACAAAAAAATCACACATGCTCAAAATGACAATTATTCCATGCAATGGGAGTACAGAAGGGTGTGCCACTTCCTGTGAGGTGATAGTACCTGAGTTATTCATGACAATTAGAGCGATTTCCTTTTCGTCCCGGAATTGGGAATTGGGATGTGACAGCCGTATAAAACGCTTGGGGTGTCTCAGCGGGATTAGTGCAGTTTCATGCCCCCTCGCTGGATTTGCTGCCTTTGTCCTCTCCCTCATACTCGCCTGGTCGCGTAACTCTTGTAGGTGATCGTTTGGGATGATTACATTTACCTTGACTTGCTTTGTTTGTTTGTGATCCCATTTTGCTACTAGGATATCCAACATGGCAGACGAAATCGCGCAAATCCAAACTGTTGTTGAACCTGGGCCTGCTGTTGAGGGAGGAGACGAAGCGAACAAAGCCGACGACGACGCTGACAGTGGGTTCGAAGATGGACAGGAAGACGAAGAAACGGAAGAAGGTGCGTCCTAAACAAGAGCTTTGCCGCATATTTTCATTCACTAACTGCAGCTACCATCCATAGCCCAGTCTAGGACATCCGCACCCGCCCCTGCGCCAACAAGCAACCCACCTGCCAAACTAGCCCACTTATCGACAATGCTACTCTCTTTAATATCAGCGATGGACAGCCATCCAGGTATAAAAGACTCATTTCTGGGGATTATCTACGCGGCGACTTCAGGCGAAACTCTTCTGCAGGATTTAACGGCGGCGGCACAGGCGGTAGCGCAGGACGCGAACGGCGATGCGGATGCGAGGAAAATTGCGAGGAGCTGGAGTGTGGCGCTGAGGGCGTTGAGATGTGTCGTTGAGCATGGGGAGGAGAACGCCGTTGAGGAAGGACAGGCGGGGCCGTTGATGAGGGCTGGTGGTGGGAGCGTTGCTGCTGTGGAAGGAGAAGCACAAGCAGGGCCATCCTCAAGATCTATTCGTAGTAGGGAACGCGAGCCTATCGTCCGTGTGCACGATCGCTCGCGCTCTGCATCTCCACGAAGGCGATCGAGGGCACCATCGCCTTCTTCATCGATATACAGACGGTCGGTAACACCTGCTGCACCCTCAGCCGACCCACCACCACCATTCACACCCTTCGGACACGTCTTACCTGAGGCTCCTGGAGAATCTAGGCCGCCGATGAGTCCACCGCCTCCTTATACCGAGCTTGCGGGCTTAGCAAACGGTGAGCACCTGTTCAATAAGCCTCATTATACGTGGCTGATGGGTTCTGCTAGATGATGCACAGAGGAGGAATGCCCAGGCTGAACAAAGGATGGCTGAGGTTAGGAACCAACACCGTGCGGCTTTAGGAATGTGCGTTTGCCCCTTTTACGCGTTGTACGATTTTATATACTCACAGTGATATAATAATCTAGACAAGGTAATCCTAGGGCGTCTGACTATAACGAATTCTATGCACGTCCGCATCCTCAAGCGCAGCCCGATATCCACCGATTCGCAGTCCCCATAGCCCCCCTTCCACGTGCCAGGCGATCCCAGGATAGGCCGAGAGAGGTCCGATTCGAGCAACCCGTTGTTCGTTCGAATCCCTTATAATCCACGAGATTGTCGTTTGGAGCTGGATATAGTGATCCCAATGCCAGCGCAGGCGGCCAGAGAGGATCAAAGACATGGAGTGAACGAAAGGTCTCAGAGTAGCGAGGCTAGTCGATAGTTGGAACTGGAGAGGATGAAGGCAGCAATTGCAGCAAAAGTCTCAGAGCCAGGCCCAGGTACCCAAAATCAGAGTCAGAATCGTCCACAGCAAAGGCTACCGGCACGCCAGCTCGAGCTCCAGCTAGTTCAAGCCAGAACCAGAATCGTCGACAGCAAAGGCCGCCTTCCACTCCAGCTACTCCAAGTTAAAATCAGAATCGTACGCCGAGGCTACCTTCCATACCAGCTCCAGCTCCAGCTACACCAGGTCAGAATCCGAATATACGTAGAACACCTGCACGGCAGGCTAATCCGCCTCGAGATAGACAACCATTACCAGAGGAGCAGCGCGTTGTTCCGGGGCCTTATGATCATTTTTGGTTCTATAGGGTTCCAAGAGAGAGCCCGCCTCTCGCAGACCTGCATAGACGATCCCTCCCGTCCGCAATGCCGTGAGTGACGACCATTTCGTTGAGCTTGTACTAATTGTTGGGTTTGAATCGTATAGAGCGCCGCCAAACTTGAACCCGCCGCAGGCGACTTCATTGGCAAGTCGCGTTGCAGGAGCTTCTGCTCGGTCGGTCAGGCAACGCTCTTTGTCGGCTCGTGCCACTGCTCTTGAGGACTCCTGCCAGGCAACTACATTCCAGTGGTTTAGGAGAAAGCTGAGCACTTCCGCGTCTTGACAAGCTCCAAACGGCTAGGGCGGAAGCCCGAGGGACTTTAAATATTGGCAATATTGACTCGAATTAGGCAAAGACTTACCGAGATGAGCGGTCTACACACTGAAGACTGCCGTTTACGTTAATGAACGTATAGATGGGAATTGCTGATACGGCGCTGCTTCTGCAACGAGCGACCACGATATTGATGTCAGCAGATGGGGATTTTGGACCTCGTGTAGTGAGTACCAAGTGAGGCAGTGAAAAACTCTATGGCTGCTACAGAGGATACTTGGCTAATATCTATGGTGGGAGTTTCTCCGTGATTTGAATTCGCTGGTTGTGTTCGTGTGTATATCCTGTCAGGTTCTATTCCCATAGTGTCATCGTTATCTCATATACCGTGTATTTCTCCGTACATTTCCTTCTTCCGTCTATACACTGATTGATGTATCTTGGCTGTGAGCTTGTGCCCGTCAGCGACGCGCCAGGAGCGCAAGGGAGGGATAATCACGTGCAAGTGCGGCTACCCGGTGCAGAGGAAACGGGTGCCAAAGGGCCTACTAATTCTTGCCCGACGCTCCTGTCTGTCCATTTCCCTGTCCTTTTATCCCCCAGAACACGGAGCCCCGTTGCGGAATACCTTGAATCCCATGGCAAGTCGTCCTCCGCGATGAGCTCGTAGTCAATGACCTGATCCTAACCGTTGCTTCTTAGAGTGCAGACGAATCGAAAAGCGTCGAGGCTTCTTCTTCGGCGAAGGCGGCTGCGAAGGGGACAGCTGACTCGATAAAGTCCTTTATTTCTGGAGGCTTCGGTGGTGTTGCTGCTGTTCTTGTTGGTGAGTTCGCTGTCAGATACTCGCTCACGTGCTCACCTTCATCCAGGACACCCCTTCGATCTCACAAAAACGCGGCTGCAAACCGCCAAAGCAGGCCAATACACCGGCGCCATCGATGTTGTGAAGAAGGCTCTCGCAGTGGATGGTGTCACAGGGTACGCAACCCGCTAATCTAGCTCAGATCCTCGTCTAACCCATCTGCAGGCTGTACCGAGGTGTCGTCCCGCCATTGCTCGGTGTAACGCCCATCTTCGCCCTCTCCTTCTGGGCATACGACGTCTCCCAAAAGCTTATCCGCACAATCACGCCGAACCGCACCTCCCAGACGCTGAGCACTGCCGAACTCGCAGCTGCTGGTTTCTTATCTGCTGTCCCGACGACCCTCGTCACTGCGCCTGTGGAACGCGCGAAGGTGCTCTTGCAGGTCCAGGGACAGGGTAGCGAGAAGAAGTATAAGGGTGTTATCGATGTGATTCGGGTGCTTTACCGTGAGGGTGGGCTGCCGAGTATCTTCAGAGGAAGTGTCGCTACGATTATGAGAGATGGACCGGGTAGTGCTGCGTATGTGGTTCATCGTATGATGGGATGAGGCTAATTCGCGCGTTCTTAGGTATTTCGCTGCATACGAAGTCGTGAAGAAGGCACTGACACCAAAGGGCGCGGATCCATCGCAGCTGAACCTTGGTGCGATTATCGTTGCTGGTGGCTCTGCTGGTGTGGCGATGTGGAGTATTGCCATTCCTCCTGATGTGTGTTGGACATGTCTATCAATTCTCCCGACATTTGCTAACTTTGCCTTTACAGGTCATCAAATCCCGTATCCAATCCGCCCCTAATGGCACCTACTCTGGCTTCCTCGACTGCGCACGCAAGACGATCGCCGCTGACGGTGTCAAGGCATTGTGGAAAGGTTTCGGACCTGCCATGGCTAGGGTATGTCGCCATAAAATGCACCCCATGTCTTTGCTAAATGAATTTTATTTAGGCGTTCCCTGCCAACGCAGCCACTTTCGTAAGTCTCACTTCGCCTACATCAATATATTTCACACAACTTATGTTTCTCAATTAATTTATTAGCTCGGTGTTGAAGCCTCTCGCAAACTCCTCGACGGCTTCTTCTAAACCACCCCGATGTGACTCGATATCCAAATACCCGAATCTCTGGGTGGAGGCGGGATAGGGACCCGCGTTTTTATTGGGGGGGGGGGGCAGGATTAATAGAAGGGAATGACACTCCGCGTACGCTTTTTGGGGCTTGGTGATGATGATTTAAATGATAGGGGTGACTAGTAACTCTGGGATTTACTATTATATCCCACTGATCTATCTAGAGACTGGTATACCGTGAATAGACGATTGAGCTATACTATATTGCAATTTTCTGGTCGAAGTTTGAGCGCAGCTCGGAAAAGCTTTTTTTTTTTACAGGTTTTTATGTTCTGTGATTTGAAAAGGGAGAAAGCATCAAAATGTCAACCTTGATTCAGTAAGTATAGCATAGCACGCGATTCAGACTGAGCAGTCTGGCTCTGAGGGTGGAAAGCCAGTTAGCCGCCCGTGCTAACGAACCCACTTCGAAATTTTGCGACACGATTTTCAAGTATCGATTGGGTATACAGCTCAATAATATACGTAATTCATCATCGAGACGTTTATCGTTACTTACTTTCTTCTATCCAGAAAAAAGGGGCTGGTAGAGTGGCTCAAGGGAATAACCCAATTACCGGCTATATCACCCCCGCATGCCAGTACATTAGCCACCAAATATCCACCCCTCTATTTTTCACCAGTGTTAAGATGTCTAAGCGCTAATCATCGATATCTTCCAAGACTTCAGCTTCAGTCTTCTCTCGCTTTCGATGGCATAGATTAGGTACCCGGGGCAAAGAGACTGTTCTAGTGGCAGTCGAGGAGAAGCCCCCTCGCTATGAGCCCTTCGCTAATAGTCAACCATTTATCGCACCCCAGGCCTCCGATCAGAAGAGCGAGATTCAACCGGATTTATCTACTGCTGTTTGTCCCCACAGGGAGCGGTGTCCTTTCGAGGGCTTTATTGACAGGATTACAACCGCGGAGAAGGAGGAAGAGGTTAAAGAAATAATTATAAGCTTGGTGAGTTCCGCCTTGATTAGTTGATAGCCCCTATACTAATTTCCTTCAGCTTGTTTAGAATCTTTGAGAGAATAGATCACATCTTGCATCATCGCAGCCGTTCGATGTGCTATCGAGACTTGCAACACCCACTGGCAGAATATATCCCTACCTTCCATATTTTATGACACCAAATGGCTGGAGAAATCATCAGTTGCATGAATAATCCTCAATACAAAGTCGGTGATCCAGAGGAAGAAGAAATGACTTATTCTCTGCTCGATTTATTCTTGAGCGTCGCACCGTTGACCAAAGAGACCCGAGAGCAGCTCTATCACACTTGCGCAACTAAATCTTATAGTAGATTTTTTCAACGGGTGCGATTCCCCAAGGGACTCCAGTCTTTCAGCACGGAGTACGAGAGCATCATTCGGGGTATTCCAGACGCGCCCGAGAGAATGTGTTGAAGTTGTTCCGGAAAGAAAGGGTTTCATTTCAGGCTGAATTGGTTCGTCCCCCGAATTGTTGACACGGATGCGTCGGGATCAGATGGTTGAGTGGGATTTGTTGCTCAAGGTATACTTTCATTCACAACTTTACTAATATCATATAGCCATTCGGGACTAAATGAAACATTTGACAGGTCATAGCTGGTTCTTCATACTTCAAGCTGAGAAGGACAGGAACTTACAAGCTACGTGGTGCTTTAAGCCCCATAAAGTTCTAGGACCGTCGCAATGTCCTGAAGCTGTCGAAACGATCGACATGGATTTTGACTATTCTGACAAGGAGCCGCTTTGTTCCATTCCAGAATTTTTCGAGGCTTTAGCACAGTACGAAATTAAATTATACCTGTTTTCAAGGGGGTGCCCGTCGTAAAGACTATCAATATGCTTTGTTTAAGGGATGGATGTCCCGTGAGATTAGAGTATATTAATATTTTTTTTATCGAAGATCGAAAAGTCCACTAATGCGCTTTTTTTGCATCAATAATCCCTATATGATGCACGATGGGAGTTGTTACATTACATTATCAGTCAAGTTCGTGGAAAGAAATAGTCACATAAATACTAGTAGTACAGCATATATGTTCATATCATTACTGCAACTCCATAACGTAAACCGATCGCTTTCGTAGTAGCCATTATTTCATATCACACAAGACTTCGAAAGCAAATTTTCGACGAATCTGTGTCGCCCAGAAAAGGAGGCTAGCAGTGGCCCAACGGAATAACCTAACTACTGGCTCCAAGTCCGCGCTCCACTGCATTAGCCACTAAATCTCCACCCCTCTGCCTTTTCACACTTACGATATCTAAACACGGAGTATCTTCCAAGACTTCAGCTTCAGTCTTCGCTCGCTTGCGATGGCATGGATTAGGGAGTGGGGCTCGCCTTCGGAATTTTCCGGTAGCCGCAATCCGGGATGCCGGCCACCACAGAAGCTTTTGCCTGCTCAAGGTCCTTCCAAGACTTTCACTTGTCCGCTCCAACCCGTTCCAGAAAAGCATTACTGTCGGCATCAGTGAGCACAAAATTATGCCTGATTATTGTGGTTACGTCCTTTTAGGGATAACAAGAGGCGACCCTGGGCGTAGTAAAACAGTTTTAACGCCCAACTCGGGCATTGCAAAGAAAGAAGGGAGTTGCCCGAAATATAACGTTTATAGTAATCCCTATTCATACCTTTACTGAGAACGCATGGCAATCATAAATAGTGCGTATGTTTATTGGTAATAGCTTCCTCTCCCTTTTGTTCTGCTTGCTCTTGACAACATGGCCAGCACAGTCCAGATCAGGCTCATCCAGAAGCACAATCCGAATCATGCTACCCATATACAAATGCTCTGGCTTCCAGATTGGCCGACATGGTTGTATCTCTAGTATTGCATTGAGAAGTCATTTGATATTCCAATGAACCGCGTCGCTGTATCTTATCTCGATCGGTGAGAAGTCCTGTCTTCGCCGGCAGTATCTAACTCAACTTGTTTCTTTCAAATTAATCATGAATTGATGTACACAGTTATACGTATTTTCGCCATTATTGATTAGTAAAGGGATCGACTTGCTGACTTATTTTATCAAGGAAGAAATCACTATGAGTACCAATGACGAACTCACACAATTTTTCTCCACTCTTCCTTCAACGAATGAGCAACCTCTCGTCAGATTCTTCGCTCGTGCTCTACCTCTCAGGGGCCTTCAGAGAACGAGTACAAAGGCGTCTTCGTCAAAGGAATCATCTCACCGAAGTCGCCATCCGAGTCAGGTCCCTGGACTATCTAATCAGGTGCCTCGTTCTAGAAGGAGAGAAGATAGTACTCTGCAACCTGTCAGTATTTCCCTCAAATGATATTTCGCATGTGTTGTTCATTGTATTTGAAGACACAGGACCCCGAGCCGGGGATCGTCCCCTCCTTATCCAGATCGGCGCAGTAAGTCGATATAACTCCTTTCGGCGAAACTGGCTCAAATACAGTCTCTATGATCATTTCTAATTCGGATCCAGACGTGCGATCTCGTAATGACACTGTTTCTTCACACCGAGGCTCCGCTGATGAGGAATACGTATCCCCTTCGGAATATTCTCTAGTTCGGGATTATCCTCAAAGGCTGGAAGTGATGATACAGGCCCGTTTTCCAAACGATGATTGCGGTCCTTTATATATCAGTGGTCATCCTGTCTCATTGTTCGCTGCCAGCGTCGAACCCTCGAGGGAATCTCAGAGTTCACTGGCAGAGGAACGTGGGGTTCTTCACGGCCTCAGAAACGTTGGCGGAAATGTATGTCTCTGTTCTTATCAGTTTCCACTTTACCAAGCCACCTTTCAGATACGTTCCCGTAACGCTCACCGGGGAATTGAAAATTATGGCCATAGACCACAACCTCCGATTATTAATAATACATTCTCGCTTTTTCTCTTGTTCTTTAATGTAGCATTACCATCCAGCATGTAAGATAATAACCTCGGAGTCAAGTGCATACAATGACTTTTAGTGACACAAAATTACAGCATTTTTTGACCCGGGCCATAGCAGATCCTTGAAAGATGTTATTATGTTATCTAATATTATGAAATGATATCTTAAGGGAAATCTTCCGTCCAAACGCCGTTAGCTTCCTTCCACTCAGAAGGGGGGGATGGTGGCTTTACGGAATTACGGAACTACCGGTACCATTCACTGGTATACATAGGTAATTAGTCCTCAATGGTTCTGAACTACAACCCTACTCCATCATTTGCATTACCATATCAACTTAAGATATCTGCTGAAGTCAGTCGTACGAATTCTCGTCGCTTCCCATGGCTTAGATCCTGAGGCTGTTCAGGAGAAGCCACCCTCTTATTCTCCCACCGATGATGGCATATTCGTGATAGCTGTCGCTCGCCAAAATCCCGTGCCTAAACCCAAGGACTCTAAGTCATTCCACAAGAATTGTGCGTTCCAACGCTTTATTGACGGGATCAATGTCACAGAGGAGGAAAAACTCAAGACAGTAGTTAAAGGCTCGGTGAGTTCCGACTTTCAATATTCATATACCATTATTTTAAACAATGATGCTTCAGCTGACCAGCATTGCCGTAATATCCCACAAATAGGGAATACCGCCGAGCGCCGTCCCTGCTGTTCGGTGCGCTATTGAGACCTGCAAGAAGCATGAGGAAATATCCCTTCATTCCATTTTCTATGACACCAAATGTCTCGGAAAATCTCCTGTTGTTTGGATAATCCTCAATGCGAAATCCGATGATCCAAAGCAAGAACGAATGCGCTACCGCCTTCTCGATTTATTCCTCTAAGCTACGCCGTTAATCAAATCATCTAGAGGATTGCTTTATCAAGGCGTGCGCAGCGAAAGCGTTCATCGGATTTTTTCAGCATGGGAGATTGGCGGAAGGATTCAATCTTTCACTGCTGGATATGCGAGTCTCATGCGTGCTTGGGTGCCAGTCAAAGGGAGAGTGTCAGCGTTATTGCTAAAGGTCGGAGCTTTCAATTGGAATGATTCGTACCCGTACTTCTGGTACGAATGCGTAGGGATAAAAAAGTTGGGATTGAGATCGTTGCTCAAGGTAACTTCCTTCAGGTCATAAGCTATGCGATTATTAACATTTGCCACTAGGTCAAATCTGGTTCCTTCTCCTTCACGTTGTAACCCTTCACGGGCACCAGGTATGGGGTTGCAACTTATTGGCCCTAAGATCTTCTCATAATGGCAATAAAATCGAAGTTAAATCGGGTTTTCTCGTGAGAAAATTGCTGTGGCCCGGGAGGCTCGGTCGCGGAAAAAAACTGTGGTTTTAAATGCATCTCGGATTAAAACAATCGAGTCAAGGCCTCTTTGTGAAGATGTGCCCGATATCCCATGGGGTTCCACAAGCTGTTTCCCTGACTGTGCGATTAAATTCGAGTAAGTTATTTACTCCTTGATTTAATTCTTTTGCAAATGGAACCTACAGACTTTTCTCCGTTTTTAGTAATAATCCCTATATCAGACCTGATGGGGGTTGTTTCATACTATTATGGGTCACGTTCCTGACAGAAAACTAATAAACCTACTTACATACAATGCGCATTATAGAATTGTAGAATAATGCGCAGATATCAACAAATGTGAATTGATTTTTGAAATATAAATATAATGTTAGACTCAGCTATCTTCCTTGCTCGACGAACTTGAATATTAGACATGCTTAAGATATCATTAGTTGTGGCTTCTCCTATGTAGTATCTCAGTCGCAGAACCATCAGTCGATCCCTCGGCTTGGAAACGAAAATAGCTACAGTGGAAACTAGAATGTATTTTTTAAAGCGTCTCGTGCTATACGCCGGAGCACCTGCCTGCCACTCCGACGCCGTAAATTAAAGTCGAGTATGAGCTTGATCAGAGAAGGATTGCTACGTCGCACTACCTTCGCTCCTAATTCGAGCCCAATACAAGTTTGAAGTTGGTTATTTTTTCTGGTGTTGAAAATATGTCCGTTAGGATGCGCTGCTTTAATCAAGCCCGAGAAATTTGGAATTCCAGCGCTCGGAGGGTCGTTGCAAGTTTATGACAGTCTGTGTTTAGAGAATTGAGCGAAAAGCCCAGTGGTAGGTATTATTTGACGGTGCCATGCGCATCCACTGACACAGGTAATGCTGTAACTTAAACGAGTACCTGTGCTATCAGTAACCGAGCCCAAAACATTGGTACCTGTGAGCTTGAATGGCACTTCAAGTTGATTCGAGATCTTGGGTGGGGTTCTAGTGGAGTTCGATCCTAGCGGCTGGCAGATAAGGTGCGATGTTATTATATATAGTTCCTGTTAATAAATAGGTGAGCGACAAAATTTATAACGGCTATAATTATCATAATTATCTCTCGTCCAACGCAATAGTAAATGACTCAGCTGCCGGGTTATAAGGGGCTATTGGTCCTGCATTGCACTTTTTTAAGGCTCACAATAAGGATTTAATAGTGGGAACGGACTCACGAGTTATTGATAGCGCGGAATATCTGGCCGAGGCTGTGCATGTCTGAAGAAGCGAAGGTCCATGCATCGGTGCCAAATTAGTATAATTTTGGTGTTGCCGTATATCACGCAAAAGAATGGGTTTTTGTTGCGATCTTGATGGACGGCTGATTTCTTAGGGCATGGCCAGGGTAAGATATAGCGATCCTGAAAAATAAAGAAAGATACACAGCTCGTTGATAGAGATAAGCGATTTGGCAAGGTGATTGACTTGAGCGGTATGATATCTTCGGAGCCGGAGGCACATCGTGACCAAATTGAGTGGATATTACGCAATTGAAGGGAAGGTGTAGTTTGTATTCGGGGTATGGAGAAGATAGGGCCTCTATTGAAAGATCGAATTCGGGCGCTTTTGATGGAAAAAAAAAAATTGCTCGAGATGCTATGAAAGCAGCTCAAGTACTGCAGTGAAGCGGGCCTGAACGTTGAACGTTCAAGTTGCACAGCAAAGTTTAACTGGGCGGCCTTGAAGCGCAGATTACACAGCTAGGATCGTGATCATGTCGCAGCCGTAAAGGAGTGACTGCAACTCTTCTAGACGCTCGAACGTCAGCTGTCAGGTAATTTGGGCGTGCAGTTTGAAGATCACTACAACCTCGATAGGGTGATTACGCACTTTGTATTATGTGATTAGCAACGAGGTAATTGCGTATAATGAACGGGCTACTTACTCAACACTACTACGCTCGCAAAAATCGGAATGCAGCGCAGGATTTTCGTTAATCGATAATCCAGCGCAGTGTCTCAGGCTGATGTATACGTGTACGTGTCCAGCGACTTCAATGTGGACCAGATTCCAGGAACAGGGTGTTTTAAACGGTATTTGTTGACAAGGCAGGGTTATGCTCCCGTCCTGAGCTATTTCTCTCCGTTTCTCTCTCCGTTTCTCCTCTCCGTTTCTTCTGTCCTGAACATATCCCCGCCGCTGCCACCTCAGTTCTTGCCAAAGGCCGCTCAGGAAGTCACTGCACCGCTTTCTCGCAGCATATCACATGGTCCCGCTGCGCCGCCCAGAAAGGCAATTTCCAATTAAACGCGTAGACGCCTGTGGGTGTCCCGCGCTTTGAACTCCGTTTCGCTCGATATAAGCCACTTCCTTCCCACTTCCGTCTCCCCCTTCCCCACCACCATGCCGCCTCTCCAGGTCAAATTTGTCCTGAGAGGTATCAATCCTTGCACTAGACGTGTTACCTTCAAAGATGAACCCAGTTGGATCCAAATGTCGTTCAAGATTCAACACTTGTTTAGTATTCCTACCAACAAAGCCGGCGTTGCGTATACTGACGAGTACGTTATTTATTATTGCTTTCTATTTGTTTGTCATTGACGTTGTCTTTGTTTCTAGTGATGGGTTAGTCTGTTACAAGCTTCTGTGGTTCTGGCGGAACGTTATTGACCTCATTTTGCCACAGGGATGAGATAATTGCCAGCTCAGAAGAAGAACTGAGGGATTGTCTTGAGAACATTCCCCGTGGCTCCGGAGGAGTCATCAAGCTCTTTGTTTGCAATGTCAGCGCCCTCCGCGCTCCTACCCCGTCTCGCTCAACTCTTGAAGAACTCGAGGAAATTGAGGCGAATCACAACGACGAGGTCTACCGTAGGCTCTTTGGTAGACCTCCTCCTTCCAACGGCTCCAGCGGTTCTTCCCCGGTCCTTATCGATGCTAGCGACGCAAACTCGGATGAAGCTGAAGGAGAACGTCGCTCTAGATCACGTACGCCCTCCCCTATCCAGCTCGCTCCACCTAGGTATGTTTCTTTCAAATCTCACCCTCTATATTCCATAATCTAATCCCATATTTCAGCGAAGTGATCTCCCCTTCATACTCCCCGCTACCTTCGCGCTCTCCATCGCGTCCTTCCCTTCCTTATGTACCAGCGTACAGCCCCCTCGTTCGCTCGCGTTCTGTATCGCCACCCGCACCGCATCTCCCATCACCTCCCGTCGACAGCTTCTTTGGCCTCCAACCCTCCCGCGCAACATCCGTCCCAGCTTCCCAGCGTGCGCCTTCCGTCGCTTCATCCGACGGCGGGTATTCCCCGAGAGATTTCAGTTTCTCACGCGTATCCTCCCGTGCGCCTTCCACCGTGCGCTCACGAGCAGAGTCACCTGTCCGCTTATGGCCTCTTCCTCCACCCCAACCCGGGCCCATGCCAAACTGCATCCTCCCGCGTCTACCTTCCCCGCCCGCAGCTGCGCCGTCATCTCCTGAGCCACTCATCCAATACGAGTCTCACCTCCCTATGTCCAGCAGTGGTCCTTCACCGCCGTTCGGACCTCTCATGAATCCAACCAGCTCCGTATCGCCTCCGTATTCTCGCCCCATTTCTCCTAGTGTCTCCGCTCTTAGCATGATCGATGCGCGTGCTCCCGAGTCCGCCGAGCTTATGGAGGATATGTTGGCTCGCTATATTCAGCATCCTTCGTCTCGGTCGAGTTCGTTGCCTGTCAGACGTTATAACCCTTATGGCGGCAACTTTCTTGAGTACGAGGATGAGCCTGAGCCCGAACCCGAAGTGAATGGGAATGTCTTCGGAATCACGCGGCCGACGAGCTTGTTCTCGCCTCCTAGTCCTCCTGGGTATGAGTTTACTTCTCCACCACGAAGGCGGTCGAGGTCGAGCTCGAGGGATCCTATTCCGGTCCATATAATTACTCAAGGTTCAGGCAGGGAAAGGTCTATGTCATGGGAGCGTAGTCCGGCTCCTATAATTATTCAAAGGGAAGCGCGGTCGAGGTCAACGTCAAGATGTCCTATCATCATCCCACAATGCCGGTCAAGGTCAAGGTCGAGATCAAGGCCTCGTGATAATCATATTATCATCTCACCAGCGCGACGAAGGTCAAGGTCGTATAGTAGATCAAGGTCACCACTTCGCGTATATAGACAAGTGCCGCGCTCGTATTCACGCTCGTATTCGCCTAGACCTCCCGTCATTATTTCGTCAACAGCAGTATCGGCATCGCCTGCTCCCAATCCTTTTGGGGACCATAATATTCCAAACCAATTTGACTTTTACTCTGCGACAATGGAGGAGAGGTCGAGCTCTCGCATCAGTCGTGCACCTACCAGGGAATCAATGTCGAGGGCAAGTTCGGAATCTCGTCATTGTAGGCCTATTATAATGTGTGGTACGGCGTGTGGCCGGAGGGACGGGTCGAGGTGGAATTCAACCTCGAGGTCGAGGCCTCATACTGTGGTACATGGCGGACAACGCAGCCCACGTAGTCCTAGGGCAGACTCGAGGAGAGCTCCTAGCATACCGCGCTCTCCCCCCATAATCATTGGTTGTTCATTGAGTAGGTATGCAACGTCGAGATCGAGATCGAGGACTCCTCCCCCAATAATTACTCCTGGGGTTACCAGCCGTCGTCGTTCAATATCCCCTGGATCCAATGGCTTGTATGATCCCTCTTTCGCACAAGATGATTTAGTGGACCGAGTCACCGGACTCGTAATGGAGCAAACTCAAAGCATCAAAGATCACATCAATGTCGAGATTTCGCGTGTGCAAACCGAGCTTATGAACACGCTGTTGAATATGACGACTTCGATGCTTAATGCTCGGAGCCAGGAGACGGGGTTAGCGTCGGAAGTGAGGGAGATCTATAGCGAAATGCAGGGTATGAAGGTGGGGATGACGCAGATTTTGAAGGAGGTGAAGGGGTTGAAGGAGAATATGCAGGAGGGGATGGGGATGGAGGTGAGGGATTTGATTGGGTGTGTGAATGCGGCGAGAGTGGAGGTTGCGAGGGAGGTTAGGGAGATTAGGGAGGAGAGGGAACGGCCTGCGAATGGCGGGTTTGATGATGATAGTGAGGAGGAGGAGAGGGATACGAGGACGGCGGAGGAGATAAGGATGGAGGCGAGGACGCTTAGTCCCCAGCCGTATCGTCCAATGCCGCATTCACCTTCAGGGACGCCCAGCCCGCCTCCACCGCCTCCACCTCAGTATGGTCCCCGTGGATACCCGATACCGCCCCCACTGCACCATAGTCATCCTTTCTATCACGTACATCATATGCCACCACCTCCACCGACGAGGATGCCTAGTCCCCAGCCGCCTCGTCTAATGCTGCATCCACCTTCAAGGACGCCCAGCCCGCCTCCACCGCCTCCACCTCGGTATGGTCCCCGTGCATACCCGATGCCGCCCCCACTGCACCATGGTCATCCTTTCTATCACGTACATCATATGCCACCACCTCCACCGACGAGGACGCCTAGTCCCCAGCCGTCTCGTCCAATGCCGCATTCACCTTCAAGGACGCCCAGCCCACCTCCACCGCCCCCTTCACCCCAGTATGGTCCCCGTGGATACCCGATACCGCCCCCACTGCACCATGGTCATCCTTTCTATCACGTACACCACGGACATCATATGCCACCACCTCCACCACATGGACATCATATGCCGCCGCCGCCGCCGCCGCCTCCTCCTCCACACCCCGTGCCTCCACCTCCACCACCGCATGGACATGGGCCTTTGCCGCCTCCGCCTCCACCTCCGGGTCGCCAATTGTCTCCGCCACATTCACACTACTCACACCTGAACCACGGGCTCCCTCCTCGACCACCTCCACCTCCACATATGCTTAGGCAGTGGGCAGAAGGGCGTATGAGACCTCCACCACACTTACGCAATGGTCACGGACACGGATTTGGTCGGCATGGCTTCGCGCCGTATGTTCCTGGAGGTATGAGGAGAGGTGCTGGGATGCGAGGACAGCCGGAGAATGATCAAGGTGAAGAGATACCGATGATGCAACTGTCGCAGCAAGAGGCGCCTGTTTCGACTGAAGCAGAAGCATCAACGTCGACAACGGCAGCAATTCAACCTCAACCTCAAGGATACGCAGATCCTCCTGTGACACAACGCGAGTTAACCACCGACCCCAGGAAGGAACTCGAAGATGCGAAGAAGACTTACCGCGAGAAGAAAGCCGAGTTTAGACGTAGTAGGGACGAGGCGAAGAGGAGGGCGGCGGGTGTGAGGGAAAGGACGCGCAATGCCAGGTTCTTCGGTGCTGTTGCGGGCCCCCCTCC
>KN837566.1:0-10549 GCA_000827215.1 Sphaerobolus stellatus SS14 | reverse complement strand
GTTGCGGGTTCAAACCCGTGCCTGCGTAACTTTTTGGTTGCTGGCTATTACTATTAACCGATTAATAATGAGACCGCAACCCCACCTGGTAGGATTAATCTTATCCTTTAGTTAATCGGCGAGGCGCCAGTTATTAATTATTAACAGGTCGCTGGGTAAGCGAGCCCATCCTACGCTGGGGGATTATTAATAATTTCAGCTAGAGTATGTGCCAGACTATATCACAGATGAATCCATGTCAGTATCAGAAGATGAAGAGGAATCAGTAAGGCATTGGGAATCAGAACCCACCTTTTGCGACACGACTGTCAGTACCGGGAGACGGATTTTCAAGACAAAATTTAGTACTAGACTACCGTTCCATGTCACATCTCGCCGCCAATACATCGATAATCGCTACCGTTATGAGACCGTCATTATAGATGAGAATTGTCTAGTTAGTTTGTTAGCAAATGAGGTTCGTTACTCACCTTCCAGAGTTGCGAGTTTAAATGAAATGAAGTGGACTAATATGAGCGTTACGGATGAATCCGGGGGCGGATAGGGCGGTGGAGTTTCTTTGTATTCAATCAATCACAAGACGCGAGCGTTCAGAACCCTTATTGGACTCCAACAATATACTCTTACTTTATTCATTTATTTCCATCGCTGTGTTACGGCTTTTTGTGTGCCATGCGTCGCTGTCATACTGCATTTTCAGGCTGTGCCACAGTTAGACTTTTCATCCGCCTTCGCAATTAAAGTGAACCTCTCATGCCTGAGTGAGTTCTTTGTGTTTGTATGATTTTTCAAGTCTCCATTACTTACTGATGGCACATTTCACACTCTCAGAAATATATCATCGATCTGTTTTTGTATTAAGACTTGTACGAAATACTATGATTAATTAATTTAGTGACCAATATATGGTTCACTCCTTCTCTTCATGGCAAGTTAGGCTTAATGGCCTGAATCCAAAGGGGTTGATCTGAGCCATCAGAGTTGGGCGTGAGGGAGAGTGTGTAATTAGTGGCGAAAGCACCCTGTCACTGATATTAGATATGGAAGAGTAGGAAAGCATATGATGGCACTTACAGCAGCCCAAGCGGTGAAACCAACAATGCTAGCCGAGTTAGCCTTGACATATGCGAGCTCGCTCTTAAGACTGGATAATAATTAATATAGCAAATTATCTAATGAAAAATGTACGCACGAGGTCTCGCAGCTAGCAGTATTTCCTCCTCCAGTCTCCGACAGCAATGCTTGACGGTTGCCATTTTGTTTCAGCCACGCGACGAGGGTTTGCAGAACAGAAACATTGTCCTAAATTAATGGTTAGATATTACGAACAAGTATTTGGATGATCGATGGGAACTAACAGTCGTGCAGTCGGGGTGGGTACCACTGTTATCAGAGTCGAGATATTTGTGGACTGTAGAATAGGATGTCACTAAAAGGAGTAGAAATGTAATATTAATCGTTGCACACCGTCAAAGACAAGCTTGCCAACGCCTCCAGCGGGATCGGTGACCTTAAGCAAATCAGGACCAGCTTCGGTAGGAAGGGCCTGGGCACTAGCATAGCTAGACCCGGGGATGAGGATGACTTGAGAGGTAGCTCCTGCGGCACGGATGGCATTGACAGCTGCCTGGACGGATGCGGCCCAAAGAGCGGTTCCTTGAGGAAGATCGTGGGGTTCGTTCCTAGTGTCCACACTATTAGCATAGTAATGCAAGCTTCTCGAAGATATACCCACATGACGCCGAACTGAAATAAGATTAATACAATACTTATATCATTAATGCGGAGAAAGACATACAATGATCTTCTTGTTCGAAGCGTACTTTTGGGCAACCTGAGACCAAAGAGAGGCAAATTGTGCATTCGTAGGACCGCCTTGGTTGATGACTTGGCCATTCCAGCGAGCATAGTTGTGCTAATAATAGATGAAAACAAGTCCTACTATCGCGAGGGCTGTTTTCACTCACCAAGTCCAAGATAACATATGCTCCAGTTGACAAAGCACTTTGGACAGTAGAATCGTATCTAGAAAAGAAAGAAGAGCTAATGGTGCCACCGAGAGTAGGGGACATTAATTGCCAAGCTGGTGGGAAATTAATTAAGTAACTGCCATGAGATTAAATTTTCCTTACCGAAAGCTATCATCACAATTAGATTACAAGTTTATTAAAAAGTAAACGAGATAAGGAACTTACGAATACGGAAAATATTCACTCCCTGGGACGCAAAGTGCGAGAATTGGCCAACTGGTGGTGTAACCCCAGTACCGTTGAACGATCCATCAGTGGCAACACTGAAGTCATATCCTGCCGTGTTGACACCACCTAAAAATGGTAAACCAGATCCATTACTGGTCTGGCTGGGGGCTGTAGCAGTGGTAGTGGTAGTGGGAGAAGTACTGGCGGTACTGCTACTGGCGCTTCCAGGGAGGCATTGAGAATAGTCTAAAAACCCATGTCGTTTAGAAATAATAATATAGAGACATAACTAGCTCTTACAGGGGTTAGAGAACGTGCAAACCGACCCAGAGGCACAAGTCGTTGCTCCATTCCATCCCTGACCGCCACCTTAAGGTTAATGTCAATAAAATGTGGAGATATTGCATGATCAATCATTTACATTGTCCGTAGATTGGTGACTGAGCGTTGGCGAGTTGGATGGCAGCAAGAAAGATGGCAGAAACGATCTTCATTTTGAAAGATTTCAGAGGCTCCACGACGACGATCATCCTGTTGAACGCTTCCACATTATATAGTGTTAACATAGAATAGATTTCACGTAATCGGCAAAATTACTGAAACTTTGGATATCCTCCCCTGGGCTTATCATCCAGAATTGCGACCGATAAATTCCCCTTTAGGGGCCATCTATACTACCTAGAATGAGCGATTCAGTTATTATAAAAATAGATATAATATACGCACAACGACAAGACTGACTCCTATGGAGACACCGAGAATGAGGTATGAAAGATGTAAAGAACACCGAAGATGAAGCGTATGTTCCACCGACCGCAACATCAGATGAGGGAAGACCAACGGGCAATTCCTATTCCGCTGTTTCTGCGCAGATGAAATTCTACACCGTTTGACATGTGACAAGGAAAAGAGAGCTATGGGATAATATAGTGGTTCGTAAGATCTTTCGCGAGAAAAGAATATTTGAGCAAGGTTGGCAGATTATTCCAATAGGAGGTTCAAGTAAAAACGCTGTCACCAGTTGAAAAGGGTTCTAAGCGGAATGCTATTGTTAACTATTAAAGTATTAATCGGGGCAAGATTGACAGGCAGACTGGACTGTATATACAATCCGCGACGTTCCTGCGCATTATGCCGGAAAAATATACCCCCACCACGACACTCTTCTGAATCGCGTGGTGACGGTAGCGTTAAGACCAGACCTTCTATATCAGTGCGTTTTCTTGGCAGTCCGGATTGGCTCCGCTTAAATAATCCTCGGACTATGCTTTTTCAGCTGAGCCAATTAGACGACAGACGAAATCCCGAAAAGACCTCAGGCCTGGTCTCGAGACTAACGCCCTGAAACCGAGATTTTGCATAAGGACAAAAATTAAAAATAAATGCGTAGGTACACCGTAACCAAAGCGGTATGTGGTCATTTACAATACCTTTTGGTTGCCTGACTCCCACTAAGAGGCTAAAGCACGAAAAACTTCGCCGACGAGATTCCTTATCTACGGGAGATATTATTTAGTATGAGTTAAAACAGGCTTCACAGGCCAATCAAAATTTTGCCCTAGACAGCTTGTAGAATTCCTTGCCTGTATTTCACATCTCGAACTTTTAATCTTACCTTGATAGACTCCTGACCATCGTTAATTAGCAGCCTACTATTATCTATTAGTAGTCCAACCAGTACTAAACCTTAGCTCGGAATTTCATGCGACCATCATGGAAATAGTCTTCTGGGTCTTCTTATATCCACACACGTTTCTTCGGAAAGAAAGCCCATTATGTCCAATCGGACGACACCATTCGTCAACTCACATCCATCGTTCCTCCCGATAGGCCCCAACGAGAAAGTCAAGATTACGACATATGCACTATATAAGACGGCGAGCCATGGGGTGCTCCTTATGTTCGATTTTTGATATCTTGCGCAGTTTCTTCTTATGCCGACGTTCAGATACCGAAATCTTTGACATTCGAGATCGGAAAACTAGTCCTTTTTCATCAGTGAGGTAAGTTGATTGCCTAATGATCTACCTATCGATTCACTGCCGATGTTTCTGAAGAGTGCAGCTATTCAAAAGAGGGAATTAATGCGACCTCAGTATCATCACAGTCCGATATATGCATAGATATGAAGGAAATATATATACCACGCTTACTGGGAATTTAGGTATATTTAATCAATCTGATGATGAATTCCATATTTCAAGCTGGAGGACACTTGCTATCAGTACGGAATTAGTACTCCTGATCGTATCATATAGTTTTGCCGAATTACCCTTGCATCAAGTTAAATTGAAATCTTTAATGAGCCGACCAACATCCGCATAAGAAAATAGAAGGGTTTTATGGAACCATAAACCAGCAAGCCTGAAGCCCAGATGGCTTTGAGTTTGGGGAATGTTTATGTCTTAATCACTTACATATTGGCACTCTTAGAAAAATATCATCGATCAGTTTTTGTATTACTAAGTACGAAATACCCTGATTAATTAATTTAATGCTTCAATATACGACTCGTTACAAGTTTAAACTCTTCATGGCAAGTTAGGCTTAATGGCCTGAATCCAGAGGGGTTGATCCGAGCCATCAGAGTTAGGCGTGAGGGAGAGTGTGTAATTAGTGGCGAAAGCACCCTGCCGCAGATATTAGATATGGAAGGGTAGGAAAGCATATGATGGCACTTACAGCAGCCCAAGCGGCGAAGCCAACAATGCTAGCAGAGTTAGCCTTGACATAAGAGAGTTCGTTGTTAAGGCTTAAAGAAGATCGCATAAGCATAAAAATTAAACAACAAGACAAATATACTCACTAAGTCTCACAGCTAGCAGTATTTCCTCCTCCAGTCTCAGACAAAAGGGCTTGACGGTTGCCATTTTGCTGCAGCCAGGCGACGAGGGTTTGCATAACGGAAACGTTGTCCTAATCCATGGATCAATTCATGCAGACGAATGTTTAGGTGATGAATACTGACAGTAGTGCAGTCTGGGTGGGTACCACTGTTATCAGAGTCGAGATATTTGTGGACTGGTAGAGGAAGTTAAGAGGAGTAGAAATGTAGCATATCGCGTTATTTACCGTCAAAGACAAGCTTGCCAACGCCTCCAGCGGGATCAGTAACCTTGAGCAAATCAGGGCCAGCTTCGGTAGGAAGGGTCTGGGCACTGGAATAACTGGATCCCGGGATGAGGATAACTTGAGAGGTAGCACCCGCAGCACGGATGGCATTAACGGCTGCCTGGACGGATTGGGCCCAAAGAGCAGTTCCCTGAGGAAGATCGTGGGGCTCATTCCTAGACGGTTCCAAGGGCATATCAGTAAGATGATTCTAGTTTTCTCAATGATACCTACATGACACCAAACTGAAGATAAGGTCAATACAACATTTATATCATAATGTTACGGAGACGGACGTACAATGATTTTGCTGGTTGAAGCGTACTTTTGAGCGATCTGAGACCAGATACTCGCAAATTGCGCATTAGTAGGGCCGCCCTGACCGATGACTTGACCATTCCAGCGAGCATAATTATGCTATTGATAGGTGAAGCCAAGTCCTACAGAGCCGAAAGCTATATTTTTACTTACCAAGTCCACGATAACATAGGCCCCAGTTGACAAAGCACTTTGGACAGTGGAGTCATACCTGGCAAAGAAGGTGGGGTCGATGGTACCACCGAGGGTAGGGGTCATTAATTGCCAGGCTAACAAAGAGTAAATTAGGTGCTGTAGCCATTTAAATGAAGTTTTCTTTACCGAAAGCTATCATCACAAATAAGTACGGTTTTATGTACAGGATATGGGACTTACGAATACGGAAAATATTCACTCCTTCGGCCGCGAAATGAGAGTATTGGGCAACCGGCGGTGAAACTCCAGTACCGTTGAACGATCCATCAGTGGCAACACTGAAGTCATATCCTGCGGTGTTGACACCACCAAGGAATGGCAAGCCAGATCCAGTGCTGGTCGGGGACGGGCCAGTAACAGTGGTAGTGGGAGAAGCGCTGACGGTACTGCTGCTGCTAGGTGCTGGAGCGGTTCCAGGAAGACATTGAGAATAGTCTAAACATACATGTCAATGAGAGACAATTAACGCAGATTCGTAACTCGTTCGTACAGGGGTTAGAGAACGTGCAAACCGACCCGGAGGCACATGTGGTTGCTCCTGTCCAGCCCTGACCGCCACCTTGAGGTTAATATAGCAAGTAAAAATCACGTAAAATATTTAAACAATGTATAGACAACTTACATTGGCCCCAGATTGCAGACTGAGCGTTGGCAAGTTGGATTGCAGCAAGCAAGACGGCAAGAATGATCTTCATTTTGAAAGAGACTTCAGACTCCAGAGGCTCTACGAAGAACACTCTGCTCAACACTCCCCATTATATAGTATTCTAGGCATAAATTAAATCCTATGTAACCGGCGAAATTAATTTTTGGATACGTTCGGCTGCGTTTACTATCCAGAATAGGAACCGACAAATGTCCCTTTAGACCACCTACGCTGCAGAGAACGAGTGAGGTTTATTCTAAAATTAGACATTATATATACACACAATGACAAGAATAACTCTTTATGATCTGGAGACACTGAGAAGAAGGGATGAAAGATGTAAAGAGCACCGAAGATGAAGCGTATGTTGATGAGCGAACGCCAAAAAGCGATCCTATTCCGCTGTTTCCGCGAGATAGACAATATAACCAAATTAAGTATACGGAGAAGCATGACGATGGTCTGAGGATTACAGCAGCATGACATACTTAAAAAACGGTGACTTCCACAGTGTTGCGGCAGGGCAAATATCGTTTGGCTTGTGACAAGAAGAAAAGGATATCGAGGCATAGTATAATGGTTCATAAATCTGTTGACGATAGGAGATAAAAATATTCCAGCAATGTTGGCGGGTTGCTCCAATAAAAGCAACAGTGTGGAGTCAGAACTATGCTCGGAAGTAAAAAGTTGTCAACCAATCAGAAACGATTCACACGGCCCTGGTCTAATTCAAGCTCGAGTACGGGTCCCGAAATTTTGCATCAGAACACGAACTAAACGTGTAAGCATCGTAACCAAAGCTGCATGTGGTCATTTCTGATACCTTTTGGCTGACATATTTATGTTCATGTGGACATTCCAACTTTACCTGACTCCACAAAAAGCACGAAGAGCTTAAAGCAGGCTCAACTTCGCCGATGACATTCCTTATCCACGGGCTATTCGTATCGGAACATGCTTCTCAAATTAATGCATAACTTGTGCTATGCATATGGTATGTCGAATCCTTTGTAGTTTTCCGTCACGGGACTCTTATTTTACCAGACTTCATTAATCATTCGTCATCGTTTAGCAGCAGCTAGCTCGGAATTTCAAGCGAGTTATCATCTATATCATGAAAATAACCTTCTAGACTTTTTTAGATCCACAGATGTTTCCTCGGAAACAAAGATCATACGATTTATCGGACGAATGAACTATACGGCATTGAAAACACAATTGAAATGTCCTATACTCCTACGGCATCCATCGGTAATAGTCGGTAATGTCTACTCAATTAGGATGCAGCGCGGAAAGAGAATACCAAGATTACGACACTCTATACTACTATATAAGACAATAACCGAATGGGACGTTACTACATATACGCGATCTATGAGCAGGGGGCTTTCATCCTTTCTTATACCTATGCTCCACCGTGGACAGTGGTCGATACGGTCTTTCAACTCTCCCGGATTGTCCGTGGGATCGAAAGAGTGCTTTGGCTGCGGAAACCTCTCCGATCTTGCCATGGACTTTTGTCATTACTTATTCTCTTGGATCTGTCTTTCAAGATATGATAACCGACTTTACGCGAAAAAGTCGACCGCGAGTTTACTCTTACTCGACTGTTTATTCTCTGTACTTCTTGATGGTACCTCTTCGGAAACCACTCGAATTCACATCCTGATACGAAGAAAGCAGAAGAAAGCCCAAGGGAAGCTATATACATTTCCTTCGCATAGTTCCGCCTTCGCACTTAAAACAAGCCGAGGGAAACCATTGGGCGCTATCTGAAGGATAACAGATTCGCTATGATGGAGAAGCAATATCGGTATCTATTATTAGATCCCTGACGAAATTTGGGGTAGCGGGGAAGGTGGAAGACTGTCTCGTGACAGATTTGAAGCCAGGCGGGTTGCTTCTCGTGACTTCGCAGAACCTTATCGGTTTGGTGATAGCGGTAGGCAGTGATCAATTTTTTTGTAATGCTAATAGAAATCTGCAGGGGGCTGCGATAACATTGGCCGTCAAGGTTTCAAATAATTCACGTGTATAAATATCATGTAATCGAATTTACAAACCATCCCGAAGGAAGGCCAAGAGCAGGCGCTGAAGAATATAACTCGGCCGTAAACTTTCGGGGTTCTTTCATTTCTCTAACTCTCCATGCGCCGCCGTTAGTTTCCCATCGGCTGAAAAATGTCTTGGGTAGCAATCAGAAAAAGTATAAAAGGAATGACTTGGGCTCACGCTACTGATCGTGGCGACCACCATGTCCGCAGCCATGAACCCCGAGTCCAAGTCAGAGTCCTTCCATGATGACAAGCTGTAGGTTCCTCTATCCATTTTTTTCTATTTTATGTCTCTGAATGTGATCTTATAGTTCAGAGAAGGAGCAACAACCAGGGCATGTTAACATCAACAATAATCTCTCTGCAAAGTGGGCATACATCTAGATTTTCTCGAAATTCATCGGCTCATTTGATAATTCCGTTATAAAGAATCCAAAATCCTCTTGCAGGAATTCCCCGCGAGCAACTGCTTGCTGATGTCGACCGGTTCGCTGCAGAGAGAGAGCTGTCAGACATCGCACCGCTTCTTCGACGAGGCGCTCTTGTGGCACAGAATCCTCCTGCGTTCGAATCGATCACGGAATTATTACCCGAAGAACGGGAGGCATTGCGGAATGAAGTCCTTCATAGATGGAGGCAGCCTACAGCACTGTACTTGACTGTGATTTTGTGCTCGGTTGGGGCGGCAGTACAGTCAGTTAAATACTATTATGCGTCGATATTTTTTATTGAGGTTATATTAGGGGATGGGATCAAACAGGTTCTAACGGTGCTAACTTGTCATTCCCAATAGAATTCGGTATCGATCCGAATGAAGTTGGACCTAACCAGGATCGTAATAACTGGCTCGTTGGTCTCGTCAACTCTGCGCCTTACATTGCTTCAGCCTTCTGGTTAGTACTGCATATCAACACATTAAAATGAGCCACATTTCATTAACATAACGAAAATAGTGGCTGCTGGATATCAGACCCGCTCAATTTCTATCTTGGTCGACGTGGTACAATTTTCTTTGCGGCCACTTTCTGTTTAATTCCCGTTATCGGCTCCGCATTCGCGCAAAACTGGCCTCAACTCTTCGTCTGTCGTCTACTGCTCGGTATCGGAATGGGTGCCAAGGCTTCCACAGTTCCCATCTTCGCCGCTGAGAACACCCCTGCTTCTATCCGCGGCGGCCTTGTCATGAGTTGGCAGATGTGGACAGCATTTGGTATTTTCTTGTGAGTGGAGTTTCCATGGCATGATTTGGGGTGCTTCTTTTATTTTTATTTTATTGATCGTGTCGTCATCGTACAGGGGTTTCTGCGCCAATCTGGTGCTCTTTCGCGCTGGAAAGATCGCTTGGAGGTTACAACTTGGTTCGGCGTTTATTCCTGCCATTCCTTTGCTCCTGGGAATTTACTTCTGTCCTGGTATGTTCTTTTTTGGGATGGATAAGCCGTTCCCCTGATGTTTGAAATAGAGTCGCCGAGGTGGTATATGAAGAAGGGTAGATATAGGGAAGCATTTACCTCACTTTGTCGATTAAGGAATACGCCACTTCAAGCAGGTGAGTGTTGGAATCTTTTATTTTTTTAAACTGGCTATTGAATATCGTTTTCCCAGCTCGTGATCTTTATTACATCCACGCTCAAGTGACCATCGAGCAAGAAATCATTGGAAAGAACAACTATGTCACACGGTTCTTCCAGTTGTTCACTATTCCCCGTGTCAGGCGCGCGACGCTTGCTTCCTTCGTGGTCATGATCGCCCAACAGATGTGCGGAAGTGAGTACATCTGACCATCCTTGATTTCATTCTCAATAATTGACATGGATATCTATAGTCAACATCATCGCGTTCTATTCCTCAACAGTTTTCGCAAACGCGGGTGCCTCAGCCGAGACAGCACTGCTCGCATCCTTCGGGTTCGGTCTCGTCAATTTCGTGTATGTCTCCACACAAAGCATGCAACAGATATCCCACTAAAATAAGATTCTTACTTACAGCTTCGCCTGGCCTGCAGTGCGCACAATTGACACCTACGG
>KN837565.1:1957-18830 GCA_000827215.1 Sphaerobolus stellatus SS14 | reverse complement strand
TTTTCGTCTTCTTGTCGTCAGAATCAGACTCCGAGTCGGACGACTCTGAACTCGACGAGCTCGAATCGGCCTTTTTAGTCGCTTTGACTACGGGGACAGATTTGGATTTAGCAGGGGCCTCGTCTTCCGAGGAGCTTTCTGAAGATTCTTCGGACGAATCGTCGGATGAGGACTCACTACTAGAGTCTTTTGGGGGAGGGGCGACCTTTTTCTCCTTCTTGTCCTTGACGGTCTTCGAGGTACCGTTGGCTACGGCTTTAACATCGACCTTGGTCGACTCTTTCTTGGTTGCCTTTTGTGTCTTAGCCATTGTGCGGGAGGGGAGAAAATAAGTTGGGGCGGTGGGAGGAAGGAAGGAGAGTAAGGACGAAAAGAAAACTTTGGCGTACGTAAGGTAATAATAAGCGCGTGTGACAGCCGAGTCACACCGTGCATGCGTTTTAGGTGTTTGGCTGTAGCACCTCTGTCGAGTCATCGTATTCGTCTTCTTCCCTCCCTCCGCAGAATGTCTGATAACGCTACAAACACCCCGCCCCCACCGGGAAGCGATATCCCCAACCCCAATTCCAAGAGCCAGGGTGAGCAGCCTGCATACACCTTCGCATGCGCCAATTTAGTCATTCCGTAGCTAAGAAGGCCGCAAAGCTTGCGGAAAAGCAGGCAAAGCAGGCGGCCAAGGTCGTCAAAGAAGTTGTAACAGGCGAGAAGAAAGAAAAGGTCAAGCCCGTCAAGGAGAAGAAGGAGGAAGAGGCTCCGTTCGTGAACACAACGCCCAAGGGCGACAAGAAAGGTGCGTACTCATACCTCCATCGTCCTCCATAATCTGATCGATCGTACTGAGTAGATATGACCCAACCCATGGCTAGTGGTTATAACCCGCTCGCCGTCGAATCGTCTTGGTACGATTGGTGGGAGTCACAAGGCTTCTTCGTCCCCGAACTCAACGAGGATGGCTCTCCCAAAAATGCCGACAAGGGCGTGTTCGTTATCCCTGCCCCTCCTCCAAACGTCACCGGTGCACTCCACATTGGTCACGGTCTCACTGTGGCCATCCAAGATGCTCTCATTCGATGGTAAGAGTCTCTAAACGGCTACATGCAGTATGTTGAGTCGATTCAGGAACCGTATGCTTGGGAAAGCTACGCTCTTTGTTCCGGGTTTCGATCATGCAGGAATTTCGACGCAATCTGTTGTTGAGAAGCGACTGTACAAAACTACGGGCAAGAACCGACATGATCTTGGACGTGAAGCGTTTTTGGAGACTGTTTGGCAGTGGAAACACGAGTACGTAGTTACCCGTATTTATCCCTTGTATTTGTTTCTGAACATTCGCATTAGTTATCAAAATCGCATTTCGACCCAACTTCATCGTTTGGGTGGTTCATATGACTGGAATCGCGTCGCTTTCACTATGGACGATGTCAGTCTTTCCTATCGTGGCTTTACTCTTGCTTATATGCTATTTGTAGAACCTGTCGAAAGCTGTCGTCGAGACCTTCTGTCGTCTTCGTGAAGATGGCATCATTTATCGTGCAAATAGGCTTGTCAACTGGTGTGTCAAGCTGAATACGACTCTATCCAACCTGGAGGTATGACCGTTTATTTAATATGTCCTATTCAATTACTTATCGTAATGCAGGTCGACCAAAAGAAATTGGAAGGTCGCACAATGCTCAGCGTACCCGGATATGACGCAAAAGAGAAGTTCGAGTTTGGTGCCATCACTGAATTCGCGTATCCCATCGAGGGCTCAGGTGTGACGTTCGCTAGTCTTTCCTCTCCATACTCTTATACTCTTTTAGATGAAAAGATCATCGTCGCTACCACACGTCCGGAAACCATGCTGGGTGATACAGCTGTTGCTGTTCACCCAGATGATCCTCGGTACACGCACTTGCATGGCAAATTTGTCAAGCATCCTTTCCTTCCTAACCGCCGTATCCCTATCGTCACCGATTCGATTGTTGTCGATATGGAGTTCGGTACTGGTGCTGTGAAGATTACGCCTGCTCATGATCCCAATGATTACGAAGTCGGCGTTCGCCATAATTTGGAGTTTATCAACATCCTCAACGACGATGGTACCTTCAATGACAATGCTGGACCTGTGTTCAAGGTGGACTGATTCTGTCGAGTGTTTGATGTAATGCTAAGCACTTTTCTAGGGCATGAAACGATTCCATGCAAGGGTTCGCGTGATCAAGGAATTGAAAGAGTTGGGCCTTTATGTTGATACTAAGGATAACCCAATGAATGTCCCCGTTTGCGCGTACGTTACAGCGTATAACTCGTCATCCCCAATTCTGACCATCGATACAGCAAATCTGGCGATGTTATTGAACCCGTTATGAAGCCTCAATGGTGGGTTAAATGCAAGCCCCTCGCTGATGAAGCGATCAAGGTGAGCTGAGTTTCGCGCATTTGGTTGACTGCAACTCACCTGCTTTACAGCGTACCCGTGCCGGTGAACTTGTTATCACGCCCAAGTTGTCAGAGAACGAGTGGTATCGTTGGTTGGAGAATATTCAAGATTGGTGTGTGTCCCGTCAGCTATGGTGGGGTCACCGTGTTCCTGCATACTTCGTCCGTATCTCTGGTATAGAGCAAGATGTAAGTTTTGGATGTCATCGTGGGCTTCGACTGAATTGATTGATTTATTATTTGTTTAGACGAATGATGAGAAATACTGGGTTGTGGGACGTAATGTCGAGGAGGCTACTGCACGCGCCGAAAAGGTCGCGAATGGTGCTCCCTTCCAATTAGAGCAAGATGAAGACGTCTTGGATACCTGGTTCTCTTCTGGTCTTTGGCCATTCTCCATCCTCGGATGGCCGAATGAGGTACGTATTCCCTTTAAATTGGTGAGTGGCTAATTAATCTCATTCCTCAGACAAACGACATGAAACACTTCTACCCATCCGCTGTTCTCGAGACTGGTTGGGACATCCTGTTCTTCTGGGTCGCCCGTATGGTCATGCTTGGTCTCAAGTTGACTGACAAGATGCCTTTCAAAGAAGTCCTTTGCCACGCCATGATTCGTGATGCCCATGGACGCAAAATGAGCAAGTCTTTGGGTAACGTTATTGACCCTGTCGACGTTATCACTGGTGTTCCTTTGGAACGCCTTCATGAGCAATTGCTCGAGGGTAACCTTGACGAGAAGGAAATCCAAAAAGCCAAGCAAGGCCAGAAGAAGGATTTCCCCAAGGGCATCCCACAGTGTGGCACAGATGCTTTGCGCATGGCTCTTTGCGCGTATAGCGGTGGTGGTATGATACTCTCTTCTTGTGTAATTTGTGGATGAGCTCACTAATTCGTGGTCTAGGACGTGACATTAACTTGGATATCTTACGAGTGGAAGGATACCGCAAGTTCTGTAACAAGATCTGGAATGCTACTCGCTTCGCAATGCTCAAATTGGATGAGTCTTTCGTCCCTGGGCCTCCAAAGGTATGTTATCAACTCCGTGTATGTCATATTCAGCTTAATAATTCTATGGTAAAGCCCACGGGCAGCGAGACTTTGGTAGAGCAGTGGATCTTGCAAAAGCTCAACATCGCAGCAACAGAAGTCAACAAGCAACTCACTGACCGAAACTTTATGTTGGCGACAAGTGCTGCCTTTAACTTCTGGCTGTATGAGCTCTGTGATGTCTACATCGTACGTCCCCTTATTGTGTGTGGGTCCTGTTTACTTAGACAATCAATTACAGGAAGCCATGAAACCTATGACCGACGAGTCGGCCCTCGAGGCGACGAAAAAGTCCGCGCAGAATACCTTGTATATCTGCTTGGATTATGGATTGCGGCTTTTGCATCCGTTCATGCCTTTCGTCACTGAGGAATTATGGCAGCGCCTTCCTCGTCGTGCAAATGATCCTCCCTCGATCATGTTATCCTCTTACCCTGAACACGTATGTTACGTTTTCCTCTTTTAACGACTTGCTATTTACTACCCACTATTAGGATGAGGCGATGGTTTTCGATCAAGCCGAAAAGAATTTCGATACCGTCTTCTCTGCCATTCGTGCATCTCGATCGCTTGCAGCATCATATTCATTGCAAAATGATATTCAACGTGAGTGAGCAAACCCTGCGGTATAGCATCCAAACTAATTATTATTATAAAGTGTTCTTCCATACCCAAACCGAAGCCGAACAGACGACATTCGAGTCCCAGTTGCCAACCATCATTGCCCTCACCAAGGGCTGCAAGAGTGCTAAAGTGGTCCGTCGCATAGAAGATGTGCCCGCTGGATGCGGCTCTGCCCTTCTGACCGAAACTCTTACTATCTATATTCTTGTTCGGGTGGGTACAAAATTAGCCATTCCTTGTTTTCCATATCTGACCGCGTTTCAAGGGTCTCGTTGACCTGGATAACGAAATTGCCAAATGCGACAAGAAGTTGGATTTGGCGGCGCTTAATGCAGATAAGATTCGCAAGCTTCAGTCACAGCCTGGATACGAATCCGTGCCAGAAAATGTGCGGGAGTCGAACGATGAGAAAGTGAGAGATTTTGTTTAGTGATCATTATTGCACACTGAGCTGACATTTTGCCCTTCAGTTACGGGTGGCAGAAGCAGAAATTGCTACTTTGCAACAGTCAAAAGCAATGTTTGAAAAGCTCAAGTAGACTAGATTAGAATTAGATATTTTAAGTGTACCGCATGAATAATAGTCTTAAATTATTACCAACCATCTGAGTCATATCCAATCCAATGTCACGTAGGGACCGGGGTTGGGTTTTTTTTTCTGAATCCATCTATGTCTATTAGGGCTCTGCCCCATGCAAGACATTACTATACATGATTTTCTATCTATTTGTCCGTTTCCTGCTCCATTACTCTCATTCAATGACCCATATGGGTGTTGCAAGTCTCCTTGAGAACATTGTTGCAAAATAAATAATAGTGGTGGTGTGGGCTTGACTTTTCAGTTGGTGGTGCCTTGCTTCCTTTCTTTCCTCTGTCCAAACACTCCTTTAAGGAGTCCCCATTCTGTCAATGTATTGCAAAGGCTTTGGCACACAGTCTTTGTATGAAAGCAGGTTCCTGAAGCTGTAAAGTTCCTGTGGTATCTTGTTTCTTAAAATGGACCTCTGGTCACTGTAGGTGTTACAGGCTGATCCAAACATTAGCTTCCAAAGTGTGACCAAAGTAACATCAAAGGTCAAACTAAGGAAGGGGAAGTTAGGACCAAAGACTTGGCTTCAATGTATGTGGATTACACCTTCTTGAAATATATATGTCCTTAATTTAGAATGGGTTAGAATCAACAATATAAGAGCAAAGTTGAATACTGAAGTTCTGAACGAAGGTATAACTTTGGGGTGAAGGGTAGGACTTTGAGACCAAGGTCAAAGGTTCAGAGGCTTTCGGAGGGACAGAGGCGTGTAGAGGGAAGAGCACAAGGCTCGAGTATAGGATTGAGATACACACAATATCCGAACTAGAGAAACTAGCTAGGATACATGCCTTATATTCTAAAAAGTGAGAGACAGAAAAGGAAGGAGACATTACAAAATAAGTAACTACTTCAAAATCTGGAGAAAGCATGACATGAGTGATACAACAAAGTGAATACATGTGTATCATCGAATAGCAAAGGTTTGGAAGGATTAGTAAATAGCATATAACAGGGTCGAGATGTTAACAGAAGATAAAGTTGAATAAGCATAAAGGTATTATGGAAAATATGCCATAAGAAAAATAAGTGAACAGAACATGCAATGTGTTAAGCCCTGTGCTTAAGTGTCACAACACGTGACTTTGTTCAACCTCTACGAAGCTTTGGAAAGCTTTGTTTGACTTCACATCTTACTTCATTTGACTTTGCATCTCACCTTGTCTTCATGTTCACACAACAAACCCTTAACCCACACCCCGACTTCTTTCTTGATCCTGGGGGCAATGTCTTTGCCCACCTACTTCGTTCAATCACACTATCTGCTCCACAACTCTGTAAGACTATTATTAGTCTACTTCGGACCTGGCACAATTGGTCCTTGATACTTCTTCTATTCTGACAGGTGACACTTTGTCACATTCATTTCAAATTTGTTTGTATTGTTTCCATTCACTTATCTTTTCTTATGGCATATTTCTGTTCACTTATTGTTCTCATGACATATCCTCCATTCACTTATATTCCTTATTGCATATTTGTCCATCAATACCTTTTCGATCATTCACATTATTCGTTTAAAGATTCCCCTGAACCTTCGCTATTTGATGATACACATATACCCATTGTTCTATCACTTTATGTCATGCTCTGCTCTGCACTTGATTTACTTGTTTGTAATACTTCCTTCCACTTTCATCCATGGACTTATAGTATATAAGTCAATATACTTGACTTAATTTACACATAAGCGGTGTAAATCTTGTAAATCTCTGAAACTACCTGGTTGATGGTCCCTGTCCGGCTTCAATGGTGAGGATTTCTGGGATGACTTTTGATGGGATGTTCGGACCGCAAATATAGGTGATAGTGACAGAGCTGGAAAGAATGTTTAGTACATATTGTTGAATTTAGTGCTCAGAGTAATAATAAACGACAAGGATGCACTCCAAACACAAGGGGTCAGCAGTTACTGATGTATTTGCCAGTTGACTCTATTTTTGAACACGGTTAATAGATCTAATTATGTCTCGAATAAGTCGTATTGATCAGATCTGTAGTGTGAATCTAGTTACACTGATAGGGTAACTCATAGATGACCTTCCCTCCGGAGCTGTTAGGGGAAAGGTCGAGGCATCTGAGTAATATCACCATTGTAGAGACCTGTTAAGATTTAAGTATTTGGTGTCTTGAGTTCACACAGTAAAATGCTATGCAAACAACGGCCACCAAGCAAAGGACAGTGTATGCACATATGTACATTTGATGCTTATTCAGACTTATTAGGTATTTCTGAGCTTTGCCTTTCTTGCAGCTAAGCATCATTGAGTAGATATAACACATTTGTTAATGATATTTAGATACACACACTGTAGCTACAGTACTTAAGTAGCTGGAAGATAAATCCCATAACCAAAGCTTCTCCTCAAAAGCTAGCATTCTTGAAGCCTAAGATATTTAGTAGTGTGATAGTAGGGCCTCTGTGCATATATATTGGCTATATCATACAAGCCTTTTATTCTTTGATCATGTGGGACCAGAACACATATAAGTTGCAAATGGTGTGGTAACACCAGGATAAACATGGTCAACATATGCATTCATGTTTCCCATAAATACCAAAGTGCATGGAAATTTACCACAAAATTTTCAGGCATCTCACAGACTTAGATCATTAATTCTATAGTGTTAAAATATTATATTTCGCAACGGTAAGCCTAAATTTACGTGGTAAGTAGGTAGTAAGCGCAGGATAAGTGGGAAGTAAGTGGGTGCTCTCCTAGATTTACGCCGAAAAAATAATCATGAAAGCCTTTATAAGGCTTTTAAGACCGTTGATACAAGTTGATAAATCCTATATTATGCCTTAGAAACCACTCATTAAATTCTAGATGTTTCAGAAGCATAGGTAAAATTCTATATTATTCTATTTTGTTGAGCAAGGGAAAAGTATGTGACAGAGCTGTGACAGTGTCACACACCCTGTGCCAGGACCCCTGAAAATATAGGGACAGGCCTGAGGCTCGTCCGAAAAAAAAAAAAGCATTTTGGAGGCCAATGCTTGAGGTCATCCCGGAATTTAGGGCATTTTCTGGACCTTATGCTTGAACAGTCGTCCCAGAAGACACAGGATATATATAATACTGCCTAAGATGAGCTTTATAAATAATGATGGTATCTCACAGTGGTTAACATGTCACTTTCATAGCTGTGATGTATACATGCCTTGAGTTCAAACCTCTGTTGTTCATTTTTTTTCAGTCTGCTCTAATATGCTATATAATAATGCTGTAATATATTATATAATATCCTAATATGCTGTGACAGGATGTCCCGTATTCAGCTTATCCATTCTCTGGAGCCATCGCATCATCAGTGTTTACTCTGGATTTTTATTGTAAAAATTACATATATAGAGGAATATTATCATCGATTTACATTAAAAAAATATGCACAGGCTGAAATGTAAATGACAGAATAAGTGTGTGGGACAGGATGTCATGCATAAGATGACGATACCTTGGCACATTTTTCTATTCTAGTATCTATCCATCCACTGCTTATTTTTCTTCGCTGATTTAATGTAATACCAAACACAAGGAAGCTTTAGAGGCTGAGCAATCAAAGGATTCTTACAAGGACAGTAGTGGGAATTTCTCAGCTGAGAAATGGAGAACATGAGGAGCAAAGAACAAGTGGGAAATTTGGGATGAAATTGATCCATCAGTTAGGCAGAGTTGGGTGTAGAGTTTCTTGAATAATTGTTGTGTTAAATAAAAATTTACATCAATCAACTGTTAGTACTCTAAGTTAAGCTACTCTTTTTGTTGGCTTTCTATCATAGTCATGCAAGTGCTCATGGTTGTCATTTGGTGAATAAAAGTACCAGAACATGGTGATTACTTCAACCTGTGACCATCCACCCCATGCAGCAAGCATACCAACAGTCCATCCACAATGCTTCAATCGGTATTGACAGTCACCTCTCCTGAATGAATGTGTACCATAAAGATCCCATTTCCGAACATTCCTATCTTGCATATCTTAGTCAAAAGTCAACCTATAACAGCTCCAGTCTCAAAGAATAATTAGTGAGAAAGCTTACCTTCATAAACAAGAAATGCATACCATTGGCTGATCACAAAGTACACCACCAGATGAATTAACCTTTAAAAAAAGCGGTCCAGTAGGGGCCACTGATTCACCATAGAGTCATGTTAGCTGGATAATTGCATGGACTGGGCAAATTTGTGGATCTTCATCATTTGCAAACAGTTTCCAGGTATGACTAATTCCTGTCTGAGCTGTTTTATGAGTGAGGAGTCTGACTTCAAAATGGCAGCCTGAGAAGATGAAAAAGGAGGTTATAAATGGACAATGAAGGTGATGTTTATTCTTTACTTACGTTATCCAGGAGGTAAATCAATACTCTCAAATTTCAAACTGACAGCTTCTTCAATATGAAGGAGGAGGAGCCATGCGAATAAATAGACTGTCTGTGAAAATGTGGAAGATTTTCAAGTGGTTGATAAAGAATATGTATTCCTGCTCGATATTCACCAAGAGTCTGATCAGGTCTTTCCAGACAGTGCTTGTGAAGATTTTGCATATCTTCTAAAGTCAATGCATGTGCTGATTGTGATATCTCACCAGCTGCAGCCTTTGTCTTCTCAAGGTCAAGCATAAATTGTGACACAACTGGTGAGCAAGTTGGTAGTCCATAGCTACAAACATATTTATTCATCAGAAAGGAGAGTCTAGGCACAGGAAGGTATGGTCCAGGAGAAAAGAAACATACCAGTCACCAGTTGACTTGTCAACCTGCCATTCTGTAACACTTTCATCTGTGCGCAGGGATTTATAGAAAAATGTCAATGCTGCTAGGATAGAAACAGCAGTTGGAAACTGACTAAGATTAGCATTGAAACAGAAGGAATATTTATATGGTCACTACCTTTTGGTTTTCTCCACCATCCAATATTGGTGCGCACTTTTTCGTAATAAATAGCTGGACCTCATATGGAGACTCAGGAGTCACCACAGCAACCCAGTTTGGCTTAGATTGAAGCATGAATTTAATGAAGCATCGAATAATCCTGGAATAAGGCAGTTAAACACAAGTAATTAACAAGAATGAAAGAAATGCTAAACCGAGTGTGTCCAGTACGTGTGCCCTCCTTAATGGAGTTTCGTGTAATTGCTTCAGTAGCCTCAATCAGTTGTTTATCAGTTTCAGTGAGTGGCTTTTCTTCTGGGAAATCAGCAAGTGCTTGCTGCACTATGGTGTTGTCATAGTCCTGAGAGGTCCAATGTTCATCATCTTCAATATTAAGACAGAGTTGCTCTGCTGCAATCTGTATTTAGTAGTTCAGTTCATAACACCAGAATAACACATTTTAAATGCATACCTTAGCCTCTAATGCCTTGTTGGTTGTGCCCATAACCTAGAACAAGCCAGTGAAACAGTGTGTTCAGTGGCAAAGATGTGGCGTTGCAGCAATGATGTGATGATGTGGCAATGATGTGGTGTTGGCATCAGAGCTCGAAATATGTCCCAATTTGGAAAGGCCCCAAAATGCCTTCTGTGCAGGCGCAAACAAATTTACCTCTTGATCTGAGCAGCATTTAATGTAGTTTTATTTGAAGCTTTACAAGTGGATTTATTTATATTTTAAGGATACACTCACACAAGACAGAAAGGATCATAAATTAATATATTTTGTAGCTAAAAGTGTATCTACATGAATGTCTATTTATGGAGCCAGGGTGCTGAGATGATGAGCAGCAGGGTGCACAGAGGGTGGCAGGGTGCACAGAGAGCGGGGGGTACAGCACAGAGGGCAGGGTGCAGTGCAGCAAGCAGAGGAGGCAGCAAGCAGAGGGCGGCAGGGTGTGCAGAGGGAGGGAGCGCAGCGCAGCAAGCGAAGGAAGCGACAAGCAGAGGGCAGCAGGGGGGTGGGGGAGCAGCGCAGGGGGTAGGGAGCAGCACAGAGGGTGGGGGAGCAGTGCAGAGGGCGGGGGCGCAGTGCAGCAAGCAGAGGTGACAAGAACAGAAGGGAGCAATGCTGGGAGGCTCTGGGGCAGGATAAGCGTAGAAGGGTGGGGTGGTGCCAGGGCAGTGAGATGGCGGGTGGCGGGGTGTGCAGGAGGGCAGTGACACAGCACAGCAAGCAGAGAGGGTGGCAAGGACACAAGGGAACAACACTGGGAGGCTCTGGGGCAGGATCTGCACGGAGGGGTGAGATGGTGCTGGGGCAGTGAGATGGCGTGCGGCAGGGTGCACAGAGGGAGGCAGCACAGCACAGTGAGCGGAGGTAGCAGTGAGGACACAAGGGAGCATGCTGGGAGGCTCTGGGGCCTCTCAGTGTCGCTCTGGGGCGGGATCTGTGCAGAGGGGTGAGGTGGTGCCAGGGCGGTGAGATGGTGTGTGGCAGGGCATGCTGAGGGTGGCAGCATAGCGCAGCGAGCAGAGGTGGCAGTGAGGACACAAGGGAGCACACTGGGAGGCTCTGAGGCCTCCCAGTGTCGCTCTGGGGTGGGATTGGTGCGGTGAGGGATGGGGTGGCATCGGGACCTTGAGATGGCTAGCGGCGCGGCTTGTAGATGGCGGCAACACAGTGCAAGGAGCGAAGGAGGTGGCAAGGAGATGGTGGAGCCTAGGGAGGCTTGAGGAGGCCTGGGCCAGCCATACAAACATTGAGGAGGAGGCGGATACAGGCGTGGGAACGTGACCATGTCCCATAGGCTGTCAGAATCAATTTCTCTATGGGACATACACTTAATGTCGTTTGTGCCCTGGCTGGGCAGCTTTGGTTCCAGAAATAGATATGAGCCCCTGTAGCCCTTCTGAGGCCATAAAAAAATTGTTTTTTTTTCATATATAATTAATTTTATGTACAGTACATTGCTCGTGCACAAAAAATTAAATTAAATCATGCTGTGGAGGGCTGGAGACGCGTTGTGCAGTGAGCATGGTTGAGCGCGTCCAGGGTCCACTTAGCCCATTCCAGCCATTTGCTTCCACTAGCATGTCCTGAAGGCTTCTAAGGCTTGCTTATTATCAGGATATAGCAGGATTTCAAGAGTTTCTCAAACCTGAGTCTACAGGCTGCATGCTTGAGATCCAAACAATGGATAATGAGAAAGATGTGCTTGGCACCCTCCAGAGCAAGGGGATGTTTATCTAGCAGGTATATTTCTCCCTGGAGTTCATTCTGAACCAATCTTAGATACTCTTCAGGTGGTGGACAAAGTACTGGCTCATCCATGAATGAGAATGATGGAGGTTGAGAGCTCAGTGGCAATCAGTATGGATCACCATTGATCATCCAGATCTGCTGACTAATCATTTGAGAATGCTCCCAATTTGGTGAAGGAGCAATAAAGATCCATTATGACATAGGGTATGTAGGCCTCCCCAGGATTGTGAGGGATCCAACATGTCCCCTACATCATTGATCTCAAAAATAGAAATATGTAATATTTTTGACACTAATTTTACATCTATGTCAGTTCATTGCCTGCTAGCTTGTTTTTGTTAAAATAGGTAAAGCCTGTGTGGTGAGTCACACTCTGAAAGGACAAGAATGGCAGAGCCTGGAGTCCAAGAGATGAGTAACTGGGAATCTCAGTCTTTGGAGCTCCAGTTTATATACAATGGAGAGCAATAGAGAGGAAACAATATAAAGGGAACAATAGAATGAGAACAATAGGAGAAGAACAATAAGAGAGAACAATAGGTACAATAGCAGAGAACAATAGAGAAGAGATAAAAGGGGAGAACAATAAGAATCTAAATATAGAACAATAAGAAGATGTGACATAAGAATAGACTTTCTATATATGTCCAAACAATAAGAGTGATGACTAAGCACAGAGTTATCCATATTAGGACATGTCAAGGTCACATTCTAACACAGCTTGTGTGGAGTATTATTTCAGTGCAACAATATTGAATAGTGTGCACAGGGTTTGTGTCTGGCATTTACTGCATGACGTGAAATGGGCTCCATCCAGGGATGAGCTGTCAGCAGTTTTGACAGGAGCCACTAGATTAGCTCCAGATAGTTCCAAAAGGGCTAAGTGGAAACCCTGAATAGTCAACATGATAGTCAGAGTGTGTCAGGTACTGGATCTGAAGAGCAACTTTGATGTGGCTTGGTATGCAGTCCTAACCACCATATTTTGGACAATGACACACACAGTTGAATTCCTTATTCTGATGTTGTACCAGAAAAATGACCACACTAGGATTTGAACCTAGGACCTTCCCATAATATCTAGGATGCTCTACCAACTGAGCTATAGGATCTATAGGTGAGTGCTATGGTTGATTTAAATGGCTGTAATATTACCATACTCAACATTCTGGGACTCTTAGATTTCAAAGAGGACAAGCACATAACCAGAGAAAGAGTTCACATAGACATAGAGTCAAATGAAGGTAGACAGGTTATGGTTTTCAATTTATCTTGGACCAAGGTAGTGTCCAATGGGGAAAGGGTCTATTGGACTAGACAAATAGGCTTAGCAGATCCTTACGTAGTGCTCATCGCACATATGTGCATCAATGACCCACCCATGAACATAGCTTTATTTTCTTGGAGGTATGAAGGAGGCTGGAGAGTAATGACCAGGTCAGCATTCACCAAGTGAATGGAAATTGCAGTGGCAGAAGCAGGTTTGCCAAGAGTGCATGGCCATGGACTATGCATAGGATCAGTATTGGAGTATCAATTACAAGAGTCATCTTTCAAGCAAGTCAAGAGCATGGGAAGGTGGAGCAGTGATAGCTTTGCCTTGTATTTGTGTCAACATGCTGTTGTCCTTGCCTCATATATCCAGAGTGTCCCTTTGAGACAGTGAACAGAGCTGATAGACTTACCCCCCCCCCTGAGATGATATGTCCCTATTCAGTGAGTAGCCTTGTGACTTGTTGGATGATGGGTCAATTGACAGCCTAGACTCAACTTTGGAGTAGTGCATATTGTGACTACTTCCCACAAATAGTGGCATATGTGTATAGTCTTAATGTTGAGTATGGTAATATTACAGCCATATTAAATCAACAATAGCACTCACCTATAGACCCTATAGCTCAGTTGGTAGAGCATCCTAGATATTATGAGAAGGTCCTAGGTTCAAATCCTAGTGTGGTCATTTTTCCTGGTACAACACTTAAGGACATATGGAATTGACCTGACTACTTAGCACCAAGAGCTGGTGGCATAGTGGTAAAGTGTCTAGTCTAGATTATAGATGGTCCCAGGTTTAATTCCTGGCCAGTCCAATCTTTTCAACATGACTATGTTAAGGGGTTTCTCATTTTTGTGGAACAGGTCACAAGGCTCCTATAGCTTGGGAGTTGCTGCTCATGTATTGAACCCTCAGATCCTGGTGGACATCTCCCTGAAGGGTTTCCCCATCCACACAAAACAACTAGAAGTTTTGCATCCTTGCAGTAATTCTTGAAAAGCATCATAAGTGTCCAGTCACAGTAGAAATGGTTTATAAAATTGGCATTTCGGCATACAGTATGGTCATATATCTAGTTCCATTAATTGTATATCTCTTTCTTACACTCAGTGTCACCAATAGAACAAGAAGATTCACTCTGTCCTTGTTTTTATGGACTTCACCAGGATCAAAGCTGATGCAGCTAATCTATGTCTACTCCAAGGGGAATGTAAAAATTATTGTTCCCATCTTCATTGATGACATCACATTTGCTGGCAATTCCAAGACAGAAATTGACAGTTATATTCAGGAACTGTCAAAGCACTTTAAATTTAGAAATTTGGGTGAAACTAAATTTCTTCTGGGCATAGATATCTCCAGGGACAGGTCCAAATACTCTTTCACTCTCCCAGAAGCAGTACATCCTGAATATCTTGGAGCGTTTTGGTCACTCTAACTGTGCCACTGTTCAAACTCCTATGAATCCAGGTCTAGTGTTGACAAAGGAAGATGATGTCAATACTGAAAAGGAGAAAGCAGGGATTCCCTATCTGGAAGCTGTTGGAGCTCTTCAGTATCTCTGTCTCCATACTTGTCCTGATATTGCATATGCTGTGGGGTACTTGGGCAGATTCAATCACTGCTTTGGAGAAAGTCACTGGAAAGCAGTCAAACATGTGTTCAGGTATCTTAAAGGGACTCTGGACTACAAACTGACTTATCAAGGTTCCTTGGATCAACACATCTTTACCACCTATTCTGATGCTTCACACATGGACTCATAGGACACTGGGAAATCCACTGGTGGCTATCTTACTCTCATTGGAGGTGGTGCAATTGGATGGTCTTCCAAACTTCAAGACTTTGTCACTTTGTCCACTACTGAAGCAGAATATGTTGCTGCAGTTGAAGCTGGCAAGGAGATCCTCTGGATGCAACATATCCTTGAAGAGTTTGGATACCCAGTTCAGGAGGCATCTCCACTTTTTATAGATAACCAGTCTGCTCTCAATGTGTGCAAGAATCCTGAGCACCATGGGAGGATGAAACACCTGAGAACCAGATATTTATGGCTGAGAGATGAAGTGGAAGCCAATACAATCAAGCCACTGTATGCTCAGTCATCAGAGCAACTTGCAGACATGTTGACCAAGTCACTTAGTCCTGTCAAAGTCAAGAACTTCTGTGGAAAGATTGGATTTCATGGGTAATGTTATGGTATTACATCAATACCCACCCTCCTCCTAGACATTCTTCTTACTTTCCTATTCAACTAGTAGACCAAAACACGGTTAGATAGTTACCTGGTACAAGAGTGTCAAGAAAGGATATAAATGAGACTTGGGGTTTCAGTTAGTCTATTACCTTTGTTTCTTTATTCTATGATTCGAAGATTGTTATGTTTCTTCTTATTCTCTTCTATTCGTTCTCACTGGAGCTCAGTTCCCTTTTATTCATGGAAACATATAATTCATGATTACCCTAAAAGCCAAGACATCGGCATCCCTCCTTATGTATAAAAGAGAACTGCGTAGTTAGAGAATGAACAACTTTACTTTGCACAATCAACTGCTACTACCTTCTTATAAGACTTCATGGATCACTGGTCTTACTCAGACTTAGAAGGATCTTCTAAGCCTACCTTCTATCTATATCTTAAACTCAATCTATTGGCTATTCAATCTACATTATGACATTACCTGATACTCTGAATAGAGTAGCCCCTTATTCCTAACAATTGGTGGATGTTCTGGGAACTACTCCTCAATTCATTCGGACAGTATCAGCAAGAAGTAACACATCAAAATCAAAATGTCAGGAACCATCAACATCCAAGAACAAGAACCAAAACTTGAAAACAAGAAAATAATCTCAAACCAAGCACATCATCCAAAGAACAAATTTTCTTTACTGGAATCCCAGTCTGCGAGGCCATCAATCCAGTAGAGGATATTCAAGAACCTGCCCTCTGGGCCAACACACTAGCCACCAGAGGATCAATCCCAATAGGGTTGGACACAGATATCTGAAGGCAAATCCTAGTACAAATAGGTGAAGAAAACATCGAATGGAAGGATTGACTTCCAAATTATGAGCTTCCCAGACATGGCAAATGCCTGGCTGGGGACATGCTCAGACTATTGGATGAAGCACTCATTGGGGAACCTTACTTCTCTATTATTCATTATGGTCATTATAGTATAGATATCTCAATTATATGTTATATCTCTTTTTTATATGGTCTATCTTCATGTTATATGTGTTTCTATCAGATAGTTTATGCTTTCATGTACCGGCGCTTACTCTGCTTACGTAAGCATTGTAGATAGCGCCCTGGAGACAGTGGATGTGTAAGGGCAACCCTCGAAGCTGAGCGGACGTCACACAGAGCTAGTAGAGGGGAAATCCAAAGATACATAAATGAACGAAATATATACACGCGAAGGGAATCTCACCTAGCAGAGGGGAAATCCAAAGAGAAAGACTTGGATTGCCTCTGCCAGAGTGAGCCCACTATATACCGTCCGGAAACGGGAACATAAACCCCGAAAGGAAAAGGAACAATGATCTGATGAACTCGGAAACAATAAAGAAAAGGGGGACGAACCAATGAGAAGAAAAACAAAGGAAGCGGAAGCGAACGGAGAAACAATGAAACGATCCCGACGGCCGACCGGCGCTAAACAACCCATCACTCATGCGCTATGACTACATGTGCATATACCCTCCACCAGACGACCACTGTCTCCAACCAAACCTCCCACTCTCCGGCCACAGGAGTCGACAAATGTG